>RPOG01001995.1:0-113229 GCA_008086565.1 Thalassoma bifasciatum
CCACCCCATTGGTCATCTCCCACAGGTACGTCTGACAGGGAGAGGGAGAGAAAGAGGAGTGAGCAGGTGAGAAAAATGTCTGCTGTGCTCAAATAGAATCAGAGAGAAGATCGTTACTGACCTCCAAACACTCCTGCAGATCTCTGACATACGTCTTCTCTGTCTGAAGCAGCTCAGCCATGATGTACCTGAGAGGAGGGAAAGAAGGAAAGTCCCTCAGAAAAAACTGCAGGAAAAGATCAGCATTTTTTAAAGACTGGTGCTGATGTGATGCTCGTGCTCTCACTCTTTCTTTCGCGCAGATTTCCTCTTCTCCTCGTTGACCTCGTGGTTGGGGTCACGCAGTTTGACCTCAGGGTCATCTGTCAGGCTCGCAGGGATGATGTCCAATTCCAGGTCTTTGTTATCCTGAATGATATAAGCATTTATTCTCAAAAACATGCAGGAAAACAATCAAACTCTCCTCCTAAATTTTACACATTGAAGATGAATATCAATCACACAACAGATGATTAAACCAGCTTCAGCAGCTCATGGCTATAAAACCTGTGTGTGTGTGTGTGGCGTGTGTTTGTGTGTGTGTGTGTGTGTGTATGTGTGCGTGTGTGTGCTCACCTCTGAGCTGACTCCCAGACTCTTCTCAAGGCTCTCCTGGTACTTGGACATGCGCAGTGAGAAGTCTCGGTATCTGCGGTCCACTGTGCTGACCCAGCGCTTCAGCTCCGACACGTGGGCGTGGCCTTTCTCCACCAGGTTGTCTGCAAGCTGGATCAGGAGCTTCACCTTCTCCTTAGTTTGCTGCAGAGGGAAAGCCCGCCCGCACACACATACACACACAAGTCCATTCTGGTTATCCAGACTGTTAACCCACACCTCTATTCCCTGCCATCTGTTATTGAATGGTACAGTCAGCTTCATGTAGGAACAGAAAGATCTTATCAGAGAAGTCTGGTGACCACCTTGTTTTCCCGATTCCTCTGGTTCACACTGAAACATGTGGATCTTTCTCTTAAAGTCAGCTCTGTTGTTATTCAGAGGTGTGCAGGTGAAGCTCATGACCCCTTAACCCTCCTGTTGTTCTTGGGTCAGATGGGTCTGCTGATGTTTTTAACATCAGAGGAAAGTATGCTAAATGTTATTTTTTCAACTTGAAATTTGATGTCTTTTCCCAGTATGACCCCAAAAAAAAGGTGATATGTCAATTTTATTCATAATTCCATGTAAGCTGAATAAAAGAAAAGGAACAAATATCTTCTGGTCAAAATGAACTGACAGTCAAATTGAGTTGAAAGCACAGTTCCAGAGTCAGTTACACAGCACAAAAATGAGAGAATGCTTTAGTTCTATCTAAGATCAATCAGTGGCAGACAAAAACATGACAAGACATGGTCTCGTACAGCAGAGTGTACTACCTGTGACCAGATCTGACCCTATGCACAAGAGTGTCTAGAAGTGCAGGAACAGACAAGCTCTCCTGATTGAAAAGTAACGATGTTGCCACCCTGTTTGTTTGTGTGCTGTTGCAAACCCTTAAAGAGGGTAAAATGTGCAGGAGGCAAGCAGTAACATCTGGTCTGACTCTGAAAAGGCTAATAGATCACAGGTGAGGATGGTTACCTTTAGTAGACATTCAAACCCATTTGTGTCAACTTTTGTACATTTATCAGGACAAAACCACCAGAGTCATTTCTTATGTTTATGTTGTTGACTTTCTGTTGTTGACTTAAAAAGAGTAAACTCAATTTGGTTTTGGTAAATGTCTCCACCCAACCACCAACCATGAGTAACAGACAGGTTTTTGTGATATCATTCATATTCTCTGAGAAAGGGCCAAAAAAATCAAAAATTCTGCCAGGGTATGCAAATTTTTGAGCGCAGGACATAGGATGTATGCAGAATACAAGGACAACAGGGGGATTAAAAGCTTCTACAGAACAAACCAGGCGTCTGAGCGGTGTTCTAGTCATCATGAGTCCAAATCTGTTTGAGCAAGTAGAATCAGCTCGTGGATTACATTTCCCACTTTATGATCCAAGAGAGCTTCATGAAGACTCCTCTGGGGCTCAATAAAACCAACTCTAACTAATCATAACACACACACACACGACAACACACACACACACACACACACACACACACACACACACAGCCCTACCCGTTTACCTTGGCAGACAGTCTGAAGTGGTGGTAGTCATTCAGCAGTTCCTGTGTTTCTTCACTGCTGTCTCCAGGTGCTGTGTGTGTGGCCAGGTAAACTTCACCTGTCTCCTGAATCCAGTCCAGTGCCTGCACAAACAAAGACACACACATACCAGAGGTAGTTTTCTGTAAATTTATTTTGTAACATCAGTCCCTGATCAAATACACAGATGTTCAGTTTGAACATTCCCCCGGAGCAACAACTGAGCCAGGACTCCTTCTACACACACACACACACACACTCTTTCTCTTTCTCTGTCTCTGTCTCTCTTGGTCTCTCTCTCTCTAATACACACTGACCTGTTTGGCGCTGCGTTCAAACACTAAGTACTGCTGACACTGGTCCAGCCTTCGTTTCTTTAACGTCCAGAAGTGAAGGACTCTGTTCTCTCTCTGCAGCAGCTCGTTCAGGATGGCTTCACAAAAACACATATTATAAAACACACAATATAAAACACACACAACACTTTTAATAAGCTCTTTCTCTCTTTCTCTCTCTTTTGTTCTCTCTGTATTCTTGTATTTATCTCCTCGACAGTTTGGTCTGAAAACTGAACTGGGCAGTGCTTAAACATTTTTATTTGATTTTACAAAACCCACAAAACCAACGTTAATTACTATTGTTTCAAATATGTGAAAGTAGCGGAAAGGTGTTTGTCTACTTTGACCAACTGTGAGATGGTACGAGTTTGAAATGGCTCGTCCCTCTGTGTTGTCAGTAGTTGATGTGAGCAGCACTGACCTTTGACCTGTTGTTCAGGTCCTCTGGCATGTCCTGCAGCCCCAGGTATGCTCACGTTGTTCCTGTGGATGTACTTCAGGAACACCTCAGCGTTCCTGCGGGCCAGAGTGCACGCCTGCAGCAGAAAGGAGCAGAAGGTCAGCCTCTTCTGACATGGACTTCACTTTCCTTTATATGGGATCCTGACGTCAAATTGTGTCACCTTAAAGTAAACTATAAGTCCATATGCAGGTAAAGAAAAAGAGCATAAAAAGAAAGGAAAATAAAAGTGTTCTTTGTGATAGGCTTGAAGTTAAATATTCCCTGTAAATAAAATATGCATGGGTGCTGAGAATGAAAATTACGAATGGGTGCCAAGAAATGTGTATGATGTATGGGTGTAAAAATTAAATGAATGTACAACAACCGAAATTATATAAGTAGGATGTGTCGTAGAGGAAGGGGTTGGTTGGTCGGAGAGAGTCACCGGGAAAGCAAAGGTGGAAAGGAAAAAACGGGACACGAATTCGGACTATCTATGTGCTCTAAAAGTGACTTATGAAATGAAACTGTAAACTGACTTTCACGGTTGCTGATCAGATACGCTGAATGGCGGATTTTAAACGGCTGCGCTCCTCCTGCTGACGCTGAGCACCTGTGGCGCGGAGGAGAACAAAGAGGCTGTTTGCCCGACTTTTCTTTTAACTGGAGATCCGGTGAGATCGTTTCTTTTTTTGTCTTTTTGCTTGGCCTGGTATACCAGTGATGTTTTGTTTGATGGATCCTTTTTTTTTTGGACTGTTTCCTTTTGTATTTCCTTACAGATTATGGGACATTTGCGTGCGTAAAGACACTTCGAGTTGGATAGCGCATGGCGCCGACGGACTTTTATTTAAATTAAGACTCTTTAAAACAGTTTTTCGTTGTCAACCGGAGAGTTTCGTTTGAAAAGGAAGTTTTATTTATTTAGGATATGTGAAATTGCATGTTGGGGGTTTATTGGGGGTTTCCTCATTGTTTTTTTGTGATTGTTTTCATTGTTGTTTGGGGCTGTCAGGTAGCGGGATCATTAAATACCGGTTGCTGCCTAATTTCGCTTTTTCTCTATTATGTTTTGATTCTGGCCTAGTCAAAGAATGAGTTTGAATTGTTTTTGATTGGGTTGAGCTACTTTTTCTTAGCTATTGGTTACCCGTAAAGATTTCCCCTTGTGTTGTAGCGCAGGAAAGGGATCCTGAGCGTTACAAGATGTCAGAGGTTTGGTACAATCATTGACATTAACAAATCATTTCACCAGCTACATACACTTGGGCATGAAAGGTGAGGGCTGAAAAGCTGCTGCAGAACAAACCCTTCTCTGTCTCTGGGAGGGAAACTGAGCATCAGACAGAATCATCAGCTGACTGTAAAACAGGCAGCATGGAAACCATGAGCAACATCTTTTCAGTGTCTTCTGAGCTGCAGATAAACACCAGAAAAACTCACAAACATTAATCTCAGGACTGAGCTCCACGTACACGGTTCACGATTTGTACCTCTTTATAAATCAACACAGTAAAGGAAAGAAACACTTCACTGCATGAATACTGATGTCCAAACACTGATCTGTAAGCTTCATTTTCAGACACATGCCATCTTTGATCCAAACCCAGGTTCATACTGTCTGTCATCTCTTTGAAAAAGGTCTGAAGTTTAAAAAAAAAAAAAAAAACACTAATCCAAAGTCCAGACAATGTGGTTCAAACGAGGCAAATCACTTCCATGTCCTCTGGAGCTGCCCCAAACTAATTTTGTTTTGGCAAGATAGCCATACTTACAAAAATATACAACACTCAAATACCTTTTAATTTTGAAATAAATAGGGTCTTTATATTGGTTACATTGTTTCTATATTATTTTATATAAGAGAGGAGTGAAAAAAATGACTGCAGGCCCTCCTGGCAGCCAGTAAAAAGTCCATAACTTGCAAATGGTTTAATCCACTACCACCCACGAGGGACAACTGGTTTGGAATAATATTGAAAAGTTTGAAATGGAAAAGTTAACCTACATCCTGAGAATTCAAAAAGTCTAATTTTATATTATCTGGAATACGTAGATTGAGCTTATTAAGAAGAGTAGACTTTGTACACCTCCAACATCAATCACTGCCCTTTACCCTCCAAAGTGACACCATGTAAATGGAAACTACCTTTGTTCATACGTTAGTTTAGCTTCTTTTGTGTGTGATGTTAAATGAATGCTTAGAGTGTAAGCAGTGGTAATGAATATGCACAATGTTATAGATGGGAAAAGTGCTGGAAAGAAAGACAACCAGTATTCTACATATGTGGAATATATAAAAAAAATAGAATAGGGCGAAGTGTAAGAAATGTTTAACGGTATATGAGAGAAACTATTTTTTTCAACAAAAAATAAAAAAAAGGTGTGAAGCGCCTTTCTTTAGATGCATAGATTTAATATTTTTAAGTCATGTTAATCCAGCACTGTTTTGTGTCCTGGCTCTCTGAGCTCTGGTGTGTTTTCCAGAATAATCTTGACTGTGTCAGATGTTTCTTGTGTCTGTTTCCTGGGTGTGTTTGGGAGCCAGTTCAGCAGCTCTTCTTTGAGCTCAGGCAGGATCATTCACCTTGAGGAAAGCTTCCTTCTGCTCCAGGTGTTTACTAATCAGAGGCAGGAGGTGATCCGTCTCCACTGACATCCCCAGTTTGTCGTGGCTGCCGCACCAGTCCTCATCCCGCCGATACTCCTGCTCCAGACTCTCCAGCACGCTGCACACCTGGACATACACGCAGAGAGGACACCATCATAACAAATCCTTCTCCTCGAAGCTGGACTATGAGGGATGCATCCCCTTAGAGAGTGTGTTTGCCTGCTCTGATGTTTTGTAGAAGGCCACTGAGGCGTTGACCAGCTTCAGACGGTCCTCCATCTTAAGCATCAGCTGCTGCCAGTGAACCGCCACTTTCTCCGCACAGCTCCTTATGGCTTCAGGGTCGTAGTGACCGGCTTGCAAGACCATCTGATGGAAGAGGAAGAGGAGGAGGATTAGAGGAGGACAGGAGTATGGCTTTACCCAACTGTAGCTGTCTGTACCTGCCTTACAGCTGCGCTCATGAGTTAACATATCCTGGCAGAATATATGATTTTTCAAATGAGCAAATAATTGCACAAAACAACAAAGTTTATCAGTTTGATTATTTAATATCTTGTCTTTGTGGCACATCAAATTAAATATATAGGTTGAAGAGGATTTTCAAACCATTGTATTCTGGTTTTATTTACATTTTACACAATGTCCCGACTTCATTGGACTTGGGGTTTATAAACTCTTCCAGGGTGTGTAAACTAATGAGCACAACTGTATGAGATCCAATGAACTCACGTCAAAGTTAGAGAGCACAGTTTTACCTCAGCTTTCTGCTGGACCTGCAGAGCGCTCTGATGAGTCTTCTGAAGAGAGTTTGCATGGAAGAGAGACTGAGGGGAGAGGAGGAGAGAGTTAGATCCAATTAAAAGTATCCCCTCATTTCTCCATCTGAGCTCTACAGATTTCCTGCAGAGTGTTTAACCTTGCTTCTTTGTTACTGCAACAGGCTCCCTGTTTGATATGCATTTCAGGTAAAAGTTTAAAATATTTCTCTGATCAGTGGGTCAGTTGGAAGGGGAAAAGGAGGCAGGGAGGAAGGAGGAGGGGGAGGAGAACAGATTTCTATCAGCCATGACCATTGTGGGGAAGAAAGACGGTGAAAAGAGGAAGGTATGAAAGGAACAAACTACAGATTAAAAGATAATGATTTTAACACTCATCAAAGAATGAAGTTTTAGCATGACAGCATGTGTGTGTGTGTGTGTGTGTGTGTGTGTGTGTGTGTGTGTGTGTAAGTTATTAGCCAGGATAGAAATATATCACTTTGGTGAAGAGTGGACCTCAGGGGTAGAAAACAGATCTATACATGAACACACACACAGTCTCTTGCGCAGACCCACGCCCACACCCACTCACACATATACACACACACACACACACACACACACACACACACATACACATACTCTAAATGAAGATGCATAAAGCATACCAGAACACATCTTGGATCTGGTCCAAGTTGATGTTTGTGTGTGTATGTGCCAGATTGTGTGTGTGTGCAAGATAGTGTGTCAGTGTGTATGGCACAGTGCTGCTGACCCAAGGGTCTTCACACACTTACAGACTCAGCAATTCAATTTAAAGTTATGCACAAAGGAGCACACGCATGTTCGTGCACCCACACACACACATTGTGTGTGTGTGTGTGTGTGTGTGTGTGTGTGTGTGTGTTTGTGTGTGTGCACCTCTATAGCCATCTGGAACTGCTCATGCTCCCTCTGCAGCTGCTCGGCCTCAGACAGAGAGCTGGCGTTCACCATACTGGCGTTTAGCATGGACTCACCGTTACGGATCCAACCCAGCACCTGAAGACGGACAGGGAGAGAAGGGGGGGTTAGATAGATGGGGCTGGGTTAGAAAAAGGTGATAGTGATGGAGGGGGCGGGGTCATAGATACATGTTACACACAAAGCTTCTGATTCATGAAGAGTAAATAGTACAGTTTGATAACTTTTTCTTGGGACTTTTTTCATGGGGAATCATTTTCACATTGTCTCAAAACTGTTCTAATTTCCTCCAAACTGCTGAGCTCAGGACAAGGTGTCTTAGTTTAGTATTTTTCAAATCTTGGGGTCAGGTTCCTATTTGAGGTCACCTGGAAGTCAAATAAGGGGTGGCCAAAAATGTGTAGAAATTGATTTTAAAAAATTCCTGACCAAAGTTTTATTCTTTGTAAAATTAAAACACCACACAGAATTTTTAACAACTGTATATTACATCTTCACTTTCTTGAATATAAATCTATTTCAAATAAATTGCAGCACATAAAACTATCTGAGCTGGAGCATTTTGATTTACAGCCACAATCAAGTGACTGCACAGTTACTGCTACTTGAGTTCCTTCACTTCAACCTGTAGAAACGCAAATACAAACCAGAAAACAAACGGAAAGATTTCTTCACTCGCCTGGCCTCATAACGACAGAAGGAACTCAAACATTATGAGGGAGAGAGTTACGTCCGCATAAAGAAATAAAAAATAACAAATTTCAAGACAGTAAACAAGACTTTTTTGAGCTCAAACAAGAAAAAAATGTCCTTTTTCCCCCACTAAGAATATAAAAACCATGTTTTGAAGACAGTGGTGTACACAGAAGGGGGGTAGCTGATGAAAACCATGCTCTAAAGTAACCTCTTTGGAGAAAAATGTGCACTAAACAGCCTACTTGGAAGCCAAAACAATTGCTGAAGTGCCTTCATTGTGGACCACACGAATTTGCATCTTTGGTTCATTAAAACATGATAAACTGACGCTTCTGTATGTGCCTTTTTTCTTTAACCTCTGCCCATCAAAATGTCTGTGGACACCACTGGTTGTGACAGTTAGTGAGCGGGCACTGAATGTGTCCTAGGAGGTGAGCTAAGTCATTGTTAGGGCAATGAAGCTGCATACTATTGCTGAGACATTAAGTCTAGAAAGGAAACATCTTTGGGTCACAGAAAAATTGTGATGTAAAATTGGGGTCACCGCCCAAATGTGGTTGAGAACCACTCTCTTAGTTTGTATCCACTTCTTTCATTGTGCTCTGTTTTGTGCATTTTGCATTCTGTGTGTCAGAAAGATCTTCGTCTTTTCATTTACCATCCCCTGCCATGAGTCACCAGCTCACTGAGCCCTGACTGAGCTCATGTATCATAGATATGTGATCAGCAGGTGATTTCTATTCCACCTTCATAACAAGACAGAGAACAGTACAGCAGCAGGGGTGTTTGTGTGTGTGTGTGTGTGTGTGTGTGTGTGTGTGTGTGTGTGTTTGTGTGTGTGTGTGTGTGTGTGTGAGAGAGAGAGAGACTTATTAGCACATTGCAATAAAACTCATACATTATTCAGCTCCATCCATCTGCAGCAGCAGCAGTTCACTTCCTGTCTCCGCTTTTCTGCGCTCACATCTGCAGCCGAGTCTTCACAACACCAAACATCAACAAGCTGTGTGTGTTACACCCAACACCAACGAGCTGTGTCTCACTCTTTCTCCCAAACGCAATCATTCCATTGAGAGTTTCTGCTCTTTGCTGTTTGGAATAATACAAATCAATCCTCAAAGCTTCACAAAAGCATTTTTAAGGGCTGAGCTTCTGATGCTTCCCGCTTCAGGAATAGAAGAAAAGGTTCTGAAGATTCTGAATATGAATGCAAGAAAACTTAAAAAAGGTACATCCTATATTTGTCTTTCAAATATTTGAAGAGTTTGTATAAAAGATGCCTTCAGGATCGTTTACAGACATGAAACTATTTTCATATTCAAACTTCATTACCGGTCCAATGATGTCTCAGGGATTTGATGCCTGATCAGAAACACAACAGCAGCAGGTTTTTAAACACAGATCCAGTTCCCTAAGAGCTGTTTACATGCATGTACCTGTTTAACTTCAGCCTGTAGGTGGCGCAGCTGCAGGGTCTGCTCCAGACGTGTGTGCGTGTGCTGAGCATTGAGATCCACCTCCTGCTGCTTCTCATGGAGAAACTCCAGCAGCTCCTGAACCTGAGAGGCCAGGTCCATGTCCTTCTCTCCAGTCAGCTCAATGCCTGGTAGTAAGAAAGGATTTTCTCTGATGATTTAATTTCCACTCAACACATTTTATCCTGAACCAACACTTTTACTGCTCTCACTGGTGTCCTGTCAGCTAGATGTACTATTGAGCTTTAGTTGCATCTAAGAATCATGTTTAAGGACACAGTTTAATGAAAATGACTGATTTAAATACCCTCATTAATGTTCCTGTCCAGGTTTTTCAATTATTCTTTTACAAAGATCTTCACCCTAAACCCTGAGCATTCATGAGTTTCTCAGACCTCTATCTCATCTGTTAAGAATGTATTCTGCCCCCTTGAGGATTACCAGAACACTGAAGTTGTATTTTGACCCTATTCTAAATGGCTACTCTAAACAAATCATCCATTCACTTTATTCAGGGAAATAATTTCCAGTTTTTAAGAAGCAACAGTAAAAATAACATTTAGAGTGTTCTCATTCTTGAAAAAAAAAGAAAAGAAAAAGTTTTTTCCTGCAAAAAACAAAAAACTTTGACAAAATAGTTTCCAAAGCTGCCCAAATGTGAACTTCAATACAAAAAATGTATCATCTGCAGAATCAAAGTGTAGAATATGTTGTCAACATTATGTTCAAAGGTGAATAAATGTCTCAGATCCAAACACCAAATCTTTCTGTCTGGTTACTGTCTTGATACTCATGCTCAAATCTTACTCCATCACAAGTAAAAGTTGCTTGGTCAAAATTTTTGCTTGGTCAAAGATTTTGGAATACTTAAGTATTCTAAAGTGGACAGTAAAAAGTACATTTTCTGATGTAACTTTATTGCTGCATTGTTTTCTCAGAGCTTTTACAGAAGCTTGTAACTTCCTGAAACCACCTGATGATGGACTGACTCTTACATGTCGAACCACTCTGCTGTGACAGATCTATGGAAACACCAGACTCCAGGATGACGACTCCAGGATCAAAATGCAATCAAAATGGCAACATAACACATACCTTAATAAAGTCAGTAAACTACACATAATATCCACTCAGTGGGGCTGTGACTCACTTACTCAGGAAACAAAACCGGAAAGATTCTAAGCCTTTCTTTGTTTTTGGATCTGTTTGTGACAGTCAGCTGTTAGCTGTGGAGCTAACTGCTGTGCTCTGACAAATGATACAATAGAGTGTTGGTGTTTGAATTAGGGAGAATTATTGCTGTTACATGAGAAAGCTAAGGGTGCAGTTCACGTCACCTCTTTTTTATGTTTAAC
This sequence comes from Thalassoma bifasciatum, assembly GCA_008086565.1. Classification (NCBI taxonomy): domain Eukaryota; kingdom Metazoa; phylum Chordata; class Actinopteri; order Labriformes; family Labridae; genus Thalassoma; species Thalassoma bifasciatum. The sequence goes on from RPOG01001995.1 coordinate 10,824, forward strand.
TGTTTGTGACTGTGTGCTGCTGTGAGGGTCAGTTTGTACACAGAGCTGCCACATGGGTCAATGACAAAAAGAGCGTCTAAAAACGAATTTTTTAAAATTTCTTTGAAAATGGATAAAAACATATTTCTGAGTGAAGAATTATGTTTTCTAACAGATTTCAGTAGATGACCAACATTTCAAAGATTTTAGGTTCATAATTCTTTAGTATTTTTGATTTGAGCACCCAAAAATGTCAGGTGGTGAAACCAAATATATGAAAATATATTTATATGTTCCTGTTATTTTTTCTGTGAGAAATTATTGGCAAGTATCTCTCAAGTGTCTGTAGTGACTCATACATTTTCATTTTGTGTGTTTCATTTCTTTCATTTGTGAATAAGATCAATAATTTGATGTTAAAATAACATTTCACATTATTACATTGGTTGTTCCACCTGACATGGAAATTGTTCCAGTCACCAATGAAGTGAAAAAAACATTTTTATCAGTATTTCAGAGAAATCTACAAACTTTTCCACTTGGTCACAAATGTCATTTGGGCTCCTCTGGCCGATGCAGTTTCCTGTTTCCTGTTTTATTCTCTTCACTTTAAAATAAAAGTCTAATGTTACGGTTGCACCACCCTGACATTTGACAAGGTGAAAATTACAGGATAAAAGTTTTTTAAATTTCTCAACAGCTTTAAAATTCTTTTTATTTGCAAAGAATGTTTTATTTAAAAAGGTTCAAGCATAAAATAATGCCACTGTATTTTTAATTTCCATTTACAATAACTGACATTCAATTTTTAGAGTTTAATTACTGTGGATACTTGTCAGGACGGTTGCACCACCTGACATTTTGGGGGTTTGAGGAACCAAAACACAAAAAAACATGTTATATTTTAATAGTTTAAAGATGTGTTCAAATAACACAGGTTTCATAGAATAAAGAAATACATGTGATGAACTACTCAATTCATGATGGAAGGAAATATTGCACTCGGACACAAAAAAGGGACGTCACGTCATTGGCCCATATACAGAATGCACTGCGCACTGAACCTAAGAGTTATATGCCATTGTGAAGAGAGACGATGACAAATATCTGAAGTATTTTCTTAATGACGTGTAATCTACTCCAAATATGTATCATTTTAGAAAAACAAACTAGTAACATCCAGCTTCCTAGAAATATATTTGAGTCATGAGTCAAATATTTGTCTTTGAAATGTACTAGAGTGAAAGTCTAAACTTTCTAGAAATACTAGCGTAGAGTACAGCTACTGATAAAATGAACTCAAGTAAATATACTTTGCTCCTGTCCATCACTGTTGACAGCTCAGGCTTTACGTGGTTAAACTGATGACATGTCTCTGTGCCTCAGAGTTTCACCCAGACTGGATTTGATATTCCAGCTTATTATGTTTCTGATTACCAGTGATCACTTCATTAATACCAGATCAATGTTTGACTGAGAGAGTGTGTGTGTATGTGTGAGAGAGATTTATCACCCCAGGGGGCAGTTACTGAAGCAGCGACCTCCAAATGTACAGTCACCGTACACACACACTCAGCACACAGTCAGCACATGCTAATGCACACACACACACATGCACACCCACATACACGCACACCCACACCCACATACACACGCACACACACGAAAAAACACACACATATTCATCCCACATCCACACAAAGTCAGGGGATTGTTCTGCGATGATTTTTTTAACCTAATTCTATCTCTCTCTCTCTCTCTCTCTCTCTCTCTCTCTCTCTCCCTCTCTCTCTTCATTGCACACTCATCTCCTTATGAACACAGCATCAGGTCTCTCCCTCTACCCCTCTCTCTCTGTCTCTCTCTCTCTCTTTCTCTCTGGCTGTGAGTGTGAGTCTGCTCAGACACATTTAGAGGACAGCAGAGACTCACGTGGTCCTGTCTGAAGAGCTGTCTGAATGCTAATGCAGCCCTGAAGATACACCAACAACATGGCTGCCTGCTTGAGTCTGATACAGCAGAAAAGAACCTTACTAACACCAGAGACCCTGCTGGAAACTGTTAAAACATGATCAACATCTGCTGATGATAAACCTTGTGGACCCTTCTTAAGCCTGGATCAAAGGCAGCTGATGATGCTGCTGGCTGGGTGTGTCTGATAACACTCTGACCTCTCCAACTCTTCCACCTGCTGAGTCTCACCTGAAGCCTGGACCTCCATGATGTACTGGTGCAGGTCCTGGCCCTGCTGCATCACTTCGTAGGTCATGTTGTTCATGGCTGCCTTCCTCTCTGCGTGTCTCTTCAGACGCTGCTCCGCCAAGCCGATGTCCTCCGCGCCGCCTGAAGACGAGCCACCTCCTCCGCTGCCGCTGCTGCTGCTGCCCGACCGGCTGCCATCGTTCAGCTGGCGAGACAGATCCTCATTCCAGGCGTCCAGCTCAGCAGTGACCTGCAGGGAACAGAGGAAATGAGATATCAGGAGAAGATGAAAGGTGTCCACATTGGAACAGTCCACAGGACCACATTCTATCATCTCCAACTCCTCCTAGCTCAAACCAACAGGGCCGGTCGGGTCAGGGTTTCAGTCAGAGCTCTAAGAGAGGAGGTTCAGCACTAGCCATTCAGAGTTTACCTTCATTCAGCTCAAGCAGCAGTCTTAAGATTGTGAAGATGTGTTAATCTGACTGTAAACCATGACAATTCTGATCCGATCCTGGGGGGACAGAGCTTTCTCTGTCTCCGCCCCCATCCTCTGGAACGCTTTACCACCTCACCTCCGAACCTGCCAAAATGTGTCTACCTTCAAATTTCAGAATTTCTTTTAATGTTTGATTGTTTTTAAATGTATTCAATGGCTTTTATCTGCTCTAAAAACTGTAATTTTTACTTTGTGATGTTTTATTTAATGGTTTTATCTTCTGTACAGTGTATTTGAGTGTTTTGAAAAGCGCTTTATAAATAAAATGTATTATTATTATTATTTAATTCTGATCAAAGGAAGTCACTGAGACTGATCCAGGATGACAATGATCTGTCTGTCTCCTCCTGCACTCTTACCTCAATGGTGTACTGCTCAAATATGCGCAGCTGGAGGAAGATGTCCAGCTTGATTTTGCGTTCATGAAACAGCTCCTCCATCTGACCCTGGGCCTCGTCCAGTTGCTGCAGCACCCCCTGGATGTGTGCGATGGAACTGCAGTGTGGTGTCTTATTGGTGGACATAGCTGCATCTCTGAGGAGGAAGAGGAGGACATTAGAGTTTGGTTTTGCCTGTTCTGATTTATTCCCTCTTCTTCTTACACCTTGAATCACTTGATTTAAAGATGTTCAGTAGAAAGATGATGAAAATAAGTCACAGTTTCCAAAAAACGGGGTCTAACTTGACTCTTAAGTTCAGTGTTAGTGTCTGCAAAGGAAAGGGCTCAGCTGGGAGAGATATCAGAGATGATTCAGAAGAGTAACAGAGTCTGCTAATCTAGGGTGACCAAACATCCTCCTTCGCCTGGATGTGCTCCTTTCGGCAATACAATCATGTCTAAGTGGATTGTATAAAATTCCCTAAATGTCCAGGCTTTTCTCATATTCTGATGAACCTACCTGTCAAAACATTGAACATGCAGGAAACTATGCTCTGACTGTTTGTTCTATAAGCAGAGCTGGCACCTTTGTGTCAGATGGAAATTTAAATGCCTCAAAAGCTACATGAAACTTTGACTGAGATTTCAAGGCATTATTTGTATTCGTGCTCAAGGTAGATAGACTTATTTTTCTTTTTACTAGAAGCATGTAGTGAGGCTTTTACTACTGAAGCCTATTTGAGCCAGTTGGAAAAAAAAATAAAACTTGGTTAAGAATTGTTTTTGGCCCATATCTTGTCATGATTTTAAGACACAAAGTAAAAAAAATTGGGTGAAAAGTCAAGATTTTAAGATAATAACTCAAAAATTTAGGATATATATAAAAATTATGTGTTAAGAAGTCACAATTCGGAGATGAAGTCAAAATATGAGATAACAGAGTAAAAGCTTTGAGGTGGGTTAGAATTTTGATAAAAACTCAAAAATTTGCAATAAAAAGTCAAAATCCTGAGATAAAGTCAAAAATCTGTGATAATCAATATTGGACAAAAGTCTACATTTTGAGATAAAGCTTGAGTTATGAGACAAAAGTCCAAACATACGATAATAAAGTCCAATCTATGAGATAAAAAGCCATAATAAAGTCAAAATTCTGAAATAAAAATTCAAAATTTTGTGACAAAAAAGGTTAAAATTAGACTTTTTATCTCATTCATCTGACTTCATTACTCAAAATTAAAGAAAAAATCTCAACAAAGCGAGTTTTTCATTTTGAATTTCATCTGATGGAAGTATGTTGTTTCCCCATTTTCAATGTTTACATTATAGAAACGTTTGCTTCAAACTGAAAAGGAGTGTTTTAAATGAATGTATTGGTTATGAAGCTACTTTTTCTCTTTGAGTACCGCTGGGTATTTTTGCAGTTTCTCCAAGAGGCCCAGTTTGGGGTCTTCTTTTTGGGTTAATAGAATACAGTCAGCCTAGCGTATTCATACTCTCACCTGCATGAATTAGACTCTTTTGTGTTATTTTTAGTGTGTATTTGATTCCTTGACCTGCTACATGAACCCTTCTCGATCTTTGAAAACCTCTTGAATGTTAAATCCTCTCCTGTGCCTCTATAGGAACCTCTCAGACACTATAACACCGTCAGAAATCCAGATGTGAGTTCAACCCCTACCTGAGCTGCTGGATTAGCTCCTCCCCCTCTTTGATCACGTTCAGCGTGGCATCCAGCGTGGCCGTCTGCTGCTGCTGGAACTGCTGGATCAGAGTCTGAACCGAGTCCACCGAGTCACAGGATACATCGTCTAGCAGCTGCTTCTGGAGCTCTTCCATCCACGACCACAGCTGGACACACACACACACACACCAAGAGACAGAGAGGACACAGATTATCTTTAAGCACATCTCCTTAAAATCACCACAAAGCTTTATCTTTATGTAGAAAGAAAAACTGCAATGAATTTGGGAAAAATGTGTGTGCGTGTATGTAACAGCTGTCTGACCTCTTTGGTGTGTGTGTGGAAGGACACAGACATGTCCAGCAGCAGCTTCCTGTGCTCCACCCGGCGGACAAAGTCCTGGATCCGAACCTCCAGGTGCCTGGCAGCCTTGTAGATCTCCTCTGGGTCACACTCTCCGGTCTGAGCCAGCTGCTCAGCCGCTTCCAGCAGTTTGTCTGCATTGGTGTACGTGTTCTGTTATAATCAAGGAAGAAGAAACACATCATCATGATAATGTGTACAAATAACACTTTGCATTATTTTGGCTGTTGCTGTGTTTTGATCCCAGTTATTAAAGACTGAGTGTTGGGTTCATGGCTCAGAGAGCACAGCCGGGTTTCCCACACGTTAGCTGGATTAGTCTGAAGATAAAGATGATTATATATCAGAGATTATTACTCTCAGCTGCATGACCGCTCTGGTTAGAGAAAGGATTAAAGCAGATGACAGGAAGAAGAATGATCTCTATCGGCGGAGGATAAGACAGAGCAGGAATCAAAGGATGTGATGAATGGAAACATTAATCCCTCTGAGGTGATTCATAAACCTTCATTTGCTCCAAGAGCTCAGGGTGGGGGAAATAAACACAGACAGGTGAATAAAACATAAACTTCCCTGAAAGATCCTCCCATGGCAAATTTCTGCACACAAAACGTCTCAGCTTGTTGATGAAATCTTGTAAGTCACTTTTTATCAGTCAGACGAGGAGTTCAGTAGCTCATGAATTACTGCTTCTCTCCATTGGTTTGACTCATTTCTTGAGACAGATATTACAGTCTCATAACAAAATGTCTCAGGACATTTTTGTGAAGGATACAGTATAGTCAGCCTCCGGTTAGCACAGTTAGCCTATATTTAGCACAATTTTCAAGCAAATTGACCAAAATGATCAAAACCGATCAATTCACAGACTGATGTGCATGTGATGACTTATACAATGAAACGATGCTGACATGTTTCGGCGAGAATGACCATTAGACTGAGAATTTAACAACCTTCTTGATCAAAACTGATGGTGAAATTCTCAGTCTAATGGTCATTCTCTCCAAAATACATCAGCATAGATTCACCGTATAAGTCATCACATACACAACAGTCTGTTCAGAAGTGAAAATTAGTCAAGAACATAATACTATAACCATCAGTGAATCTTTAGAAACATCTGTCAGATAAACTAGAACTTGACCAATGAAGGAAGACTTTCACACATCTCTATGACCAAACAAACAATATGTTTAGTTACCTGACAGGTGCTTGACCATAACTGTGATGCTGACGAACATTTTTTAGAGCTTGACTTGATATAGAACATTGTAGGCTACATAAAATTCTGCTTTTTTGTTTGTTTTTGTACGTGTTTTTATTACAGTATATCATGCTGTAAGTCACCTCACCTTAACTCTGATGTTTGGAAGTTACTTTATGTGTGTGAATAACGATGGTTTCAATTTCTTTGGCAGTATGAGTGCAATGTGTGATTTAAACCTTAAAGGCTTCTCCTACCATAAAATCCTTGAAGTGTTCTGTTGAATTTAACACACAGTTGTATTCTGTTAGCTAGATCAAAAAAGTCATCCAGTAACCATTGTCAGTAGGCTCAGACTGAGAAGTGGACATGAGGATTATATCAATGATCCTATGCCACAGTGACAAAACATCTAAACATTTTTGACCTGCAGTGCTTTCACAATACCAGAGGAACAATACATTTTGGGGGCACTGAGAAAGCTATTTTGTTTTGATGCATGAGTGAACTGTTTCCGGAGAGATAGGAGCTTTTGCAGGTGAAGCATGGTGTCATGCTGACACATCCAGGTTATTTTGGCAAAAGCACCAAGAGTGTTGAGAACATTCAGTCTGTTTCAAGAAATAAGCCAAAGACACGGAGAAGGATCTTTGCATTTTGGTGGCACCATAGACTGTATAATGAGTGGACGTAACGACGTTCTGCTCAAACTGAAGCCCCCAGCAGATGCCCCGCCCCCTGGTGTCTGGCTGCAGTATAGGTCATAAGCCCCGCCTCCCCATGTATTCCAGATATGAGCCGGGAAAACTTTAAAAAATTATGATACCTCGTAGAAATGTTTCTCTCATCCTTACGCTAAGGTAGTATGATGATGTCATCTGGCTGCATGGTGTTCAGGTGTTTTTTTTTCTGAGAAGTTAGTTTCTCATTAGTTATTGAACGTTAAAAACCGCGATATAAGATTCGTGTTACGATAGTTGACAGCTGCCGTTGGTGAGTAGTTTTTATTGGGATATAAGAAACTTCGGGAAAGAGCCAAAAGGAGACTAAACCTTCTGAAGAAGAAGAAATAAATATTTTTATTTCTCTTTTTTACTTGGCTCCACCGGAAATTCTCTACTGTGCAGACTCTGGCTGCACAATGGCAGCTAGAGAAACTGGGTTTTTTGGCTTCAAAAACGTAGAACGGTGACAGGCGGAAGCACACTGTCCATTCTATATACAGTCAATGGGTGGCACCGACTATTTCTATGGGAAAGGTTTTGTAGCATGAGTGAGCAGTTTTGGAGAGGTATGAGTTTTTCAAGTGAGCTGTGGTGTTGTGCTGACTGTAAGACGGTTTTACCAAATGATCAAAGAGTCTTGAGGATGGGATTTGTTTTTCAAGGAATAAGCCAAAGCAATGTAGAAAAACTGTAATGAAAAAGTGGGACCAATCCTTCAAGCCTCTCATGTCGGGAATGAAACAGGTGAAGCAGTTAAAACCCTCCCAGGGGAACCATCATTAGAAGATCTTTGATTTAATGAGTTTTAATGAGTGTGAAGGATTCATGAAGTCTGAACTGTTTGATGTTTTCTAAGCACTTATCAGATGGAGGTGAGGGTAGCACATTAGAAACAGTTGAGATTAATAAAATTAACACTGACAGTCTATTAGTCTATAATAATATGTTTATATTTACCCTGTGGTCATGGTCACATGTCAGGAAGTAAACACACTGATATGTTCATCACTTCGCATTTATTTAAAGTGATGAACTAAATCATTCATGATTAAAAGCAGCAAACTGACCTCAGAGGAAAGAGAGGTAACATCTGAGAGAGAGAGAGAGAGAGAGAGAGATAGAGAGACCCAAATAATCCTGATCTAATGCAGGTTAATCCTAATCCAGAGTGTAAACAGCAGATTATACTACCACATACTCTTTATAGGATTAACTCACTCTCCTTTATAGGATAGTGAGTTGACTAAACTCCACACAGCGTAGAGAAAGAAAGGATTCATCAGCTGAAAGAGAAACCCTCAGATGTCTCCCTGCAGAGAATGATCGATGTGGATGATTCAGCCCTGAGCTCACATGCTCCTGAATATTTGACTAAACAGAAACAAAGATGGTTTTAGTCCATCAGGGGTATATACAAATGGCTCTAAGGATGTTATACCAAATAAAATATGTAGGAGAATGAAGGGAAAGAGAGATAAAGGAGGTCAGAGACAAAGGTAGGAGAAGAACAGCATATCTGCAGCACGTCTGTTTGTGTTCCTGCTCAGAGAGTTGCTGTGCCGTCACTCAGAGGCTGAAAATCCTGATCAGAGAAAATATTGTTTGACCGCTTTTATATTCATTTAGTCTTCAAAGCAGAGCTGTGAAAGCAGCTCACAAAACAACTGCCCACACTCGGAACGCTCACTTTCCTCTGAAACAAATCATATCAGACAACCAACAACTTCAATGAAGAGCCACATCAAACTCCATACTGCTCCTCATCTCTGTGAATCATCAGAGATCCACTTCAAGATCAGGCAAGACTCCCGTGAACACTGAGTTTGTCTCTTCTAAGTCATCATCAAGCTGCTCACAGGATGCAACTGGACTGACTCTTCTGGCAAATGAAGGCTGCAGCTGACTGTGGTTAGTGATTGATAATTACAGAGGACACCTAACATTAAACAGTCAAAACAGAACTCAAATGCAAAGGGAGAACCATGGAGAGCAGCGAGGAGGACGTAGGAGATCTAGTTTTTCAGCAGAACTTTTCAGTTTAATCAAGCTTTCATTGATTACAATTTATTTGAAGTATGTATTTAAATCTCATGCATGTTATCTAATCCTAAAGGTGGGTACACGTCCAGGTAATGGGCTGATTTTTCTCACAATCTCCCCCTCACAATCCAAGCCAGCAAAGGCCAGATTGTTGGATGTTTGCAAATGACATTGTGTCGGATGTGGTGAGGGGTGTGTTAACAATGATTTTGTCTGGTCAGATCCACGCAGGAGGGAGAGACTGTAGATAATGAACATGTTTAGTATTTGCAACACAAATCCTAGAGTGTGGTTTTCCCTGAGAGGGGCCGAGCACTCTTTTTGTGTCATGTCATGTGTACTAGAAAAAGAGCAAATCAAGAGGCAAGCTGACTCAGATTACTGACAAAAGAGGAATTAGAAACAAACAAAACACATGGAGCCAGTGAAAATTAAAGTTTGGTGTACTTTTAAAATGGAAGATAAAGTAGTTGGTTTTTGGCAACAGCATGAATGTTTATATGATGGTTCATCCAAATCTCAGCATAACAGAACGGACAAAGAGAAGAGTTGGACCCAAACTGCTGCTGCAATGGATGATCCCGGTGAGTAATCACTAACAGCTATTGAACATAATCATAACAGTCATCTTTAACCGTTACAATGGTTCATTTAAAAATCTGTCTCATTCAATTGCCTACTTTTATCACACACCTTAGTCACTTTTGTTTATACAGAAGTCACGACAGGAGATTTTGAATGTTGAGCGTGAAGATCCTGATTCTCCACAGAAGAACAGGTTAATGTGAGGTGTGGGCTAAAGTGTAAACCACACACGATAAGATCAGAAGAGAGAGATCAGGTGTGATCTGTCTTTTGTTAACAAGTGAGTGCTCTCTAAATCCAGGAACATTTGAATCCTGTAGTGTGTGCGGGCCTTGAATCATCTCTTGAATGCATAGATTCGGACACAGCAGCCATTGCAATGATGTCTGTGCCAGGGTTTGCTTGGTGGACAGCTTTGATAATGATGAAAAAGGTCAAACTAGCACCATAAAGAGCAATAAAATAACTCCTACTGTGACTTTCAGGGAGTCAAAACCTCTGAAACACTGATCAGTGAAAACTTTTGTTTGTTCATTTCTGTGCCAGAAACCTGCGTTTAGGTGAAATTATTTCCTTCATAACATTCATGAACCTTACTGACAGTAGCTGTGCTCTTACAAAAATGTAAAAGTTGAATAATCTGAGGACTGAACTACAACTTGCAGCAGTGTCGCCTCTGTGCTGCTGACAGAAAACTTTCCCTGTTGTCTGTTTTGATGCGCCTGCAATGCGCCCTGAGTTAAGTTTCCATATTTAGATCAAATGTACAGCTCCAACGTTTCCTCTGTGATAAACCGCAGCAGTGAAAAGCAGGAATGGATAACATTTTCTGCAGATCTTTCAGGAAAGACTCATGACCATACATGGATGTGTAGACACACATCTTCATGGTTAAGAAAATTTGGGATTAATCAGACTGGATTACTTACAGATGTTTGAGAGAGGAGCGAACAAGGCCCTGATCAGCTTTTTTCCTTTACTATCAACACCAGTAAAGAGTCAGGGATGACATCAACTCAAACATGAACACATGAAAACATGAACACATGAAAACTTGTTGGGTTTGGAGGGAGTCAGAGGAAGTTTAGGTTAGGAGCTCTCTAAGGATCAGAGTTCAGCAGAGACTGAGTCCACAGCTCTGGAGCAGCAGATGCCATGTTCACACAGTGTGTCTGATCTGCTCCATCTGCACGTTCAGGTTTTGTAGGAATTAAGAAAGAATGGACTGCTGCTGCAAAAATCAGCAGGTAGAAACAGTATGCCAGGCTGAGGAGCAATAAAATGAACCCAGAATAAAACAGACACCTGATAATGGAACTGACACTCACCTGTGCTACGTCCTCAAAGTCGTCATGTCTCTTCTGCAGGGCTCGGGCTCTGTGCAGAGACTTCCCCACCCCCGTATGTTTGCTGAGGAACGCCTCACCATGGTTCTCGATCCAGTCCATCACCTGGAGAATGGAGAACAAAGTGATCATACCAGGATGAAACCTGATTTAATGATCCTCCTGATCTGCGAGAGGGCAGTGTTCACACTGATCAGCTGAGGAGGAGGATCTCAGAGCTCGTGAATTAAGGATAAAGGAGAGGAAACCTCCATGATCTCAGGGAGAAATCAGGTCAGAGTAAAGAGCAGAAAAACTTCAAGTTCAATATTCAGGGTGAATAGATGGCTGCAGACTAAAGAGGAGAAGATGCTGGAAGTATCAACCATAGACTGTATAATGAGTGGACGTAACGACGGCTGCAGTATAGGTCATAAGCCCCGCCCCCTGGTGTCTGGCTGCAGTATAGCTCATAAGCCCCGCCCCCTGGTGTCTGGCTGCAGTATAGGTCATAAGCCCCGCCTCCCCATGTATTCCAGATATGAGCCGGGAAAATTTAAAAAAACTACGATAGCTCGTAGAAACGTTTCTCTCATCTTTACGCTAAGGTAGTAGTGCGATATGTTTCGTTTTACGATAGTTGACAGCTGCCGTTCGTGAGTAGTTTTTACCATGGATATAAGAAACTTCGGGAAAGAGCCAAAAGGAGACTAAACCTTCTGAAGGAGAAGAAATAAATATTTTTATTTCTCTTTTTTACTTGGCTCCACCAGAAATTCTCTACTGCGCAGACTCTGGCTGCACAATGGCGGCTAGAGAAACGGGGTTTTTTGGCTTCAAAAACGTAGAACGGTGACAGGCGGAAGCACGCTGTCCATTCTATATACAGTCAATGGTAGCAAATAGCAACTGCTATTTGATTTCCTCTGATTGAAACTCTTCAGGCTTTCAGAAATGGCTGGTGTATGTAATATTAATTATAAACAAACTGTCAGATTGTCTAAATCTCTGCTTTAATTCACTGCTCCCTCTCTCTCAGTCACTCGCTCATTCATGCTGCACTTCACTCTGCCCGACCCTGATAACAGCAGGTGAGATGACAGAGCACTGAGAAGGTACTCTAAATGTGCATGTAATGTGGTCAAACAGATGCTAATTTAGTTCCATCAGCAATGTGATAGACAGGCTAAAGAAACTAAATTACTAGGCTCACATATGTTGCAATATATTATATATCTTACAACATGAATATTGCACCTGCCCAGATCAGAATTACGATACTGAAACAGTATATTGTGCAGCCCTAAACACAACCACCTGAGATCTCTCATCATCTGCCTGCATGAATGTCCACCTGAAATATGTGTTGATGGGTCTTTCAACAAGTCAAGATAAGACAAGAGTCTAGTAGTTCATTAATCTTAAAGAATATTCACATCATTGTGTTGTCAGATAAGCTGTCAGTATAGATTTCTATTCAAATCATCCCAATAAGGAAAACACTTCCTCTGTTTCTACATCAGCCCATTGATTCTTTTGTTAGGTGAAATAAAGCATTCCCAGCATATCACACTCCACCTCCCACAGATAGATTTTGTGGGGTGAGATGATGTTTTCTGCTCTGGTTTATGACCTCAATCTCATAACTACAACACAACATGACTCTGGAAAACTATTTTGATCTTTAAAAAATCAGAGCCTTTCTTTTCATCCTTTTTTTTCTTTATTAAATATTTTCAAAAGCATGAATGTAATCCCAGATTAATCCCTATTCTGATTCATGTTCTCAGAGCCAAACTCCTGCTGCAGCTTCCCTCTAAAGCACGGACACCTGCACACACACGGCTGCAGCCCTGAGCTGCTCAGGTCTCATCAGCATGTTACTGCGTGATTACTGAGTGAGTCCTGAGTGAATGGATGAAAAGTGTTGTGAACCATGGCATCAGCGTGGTGCAGACGGTCCAGCTGGAGCCGTGAAGAGGTCAGGGACTGGTCAAAACACAGAGAAAGTAGAGGGTGCTGTCTGCAGCTTCTCTGTGTTCGTTGGAGTGTGTCATTCAAGCTGCCAAATAAACTACACACCTCATTCATTCACTTAGCCTCACTCTTTCTCTCTTTTTCTTTCTCTCTTTCTCTCTCTCTGTGTCTCTCTCTCTCTCTCTGGGGTCACATATTTCCTGTAGCATTACAGCTGGGAGAGAAAAAGGTCTGTTTCTAGCGATTTATGGAGTTTCCCTATGAGCTTACTCTCTCCCTTTCACTTCCTCTCACTTTCTGTGTATGTCTCTCGCCCCCAGTGTGACTGTGTGTGCCTGTGTGTGTGTGTCTGTGCGTCCCCAGGGTCTCATAGAGGCTGATGCATGACGAGTTGGGTTGGCAGAGCTCTGTTTCCAATAGATTTATGACTTCCTCGTATGATCTCTCTGCACTCACTGTTCCTCTCCTCTCTTTGTCTCTTTGCTTCAATCACACTCTTTCTAACTCTCACTTTCTTCCAGGGCTCCAGAGAAATGTTTGCAAGGCCCCCCAGCTCGTGGCAGACATCTTTGAATTAGTGGTGAGTCTGATGGCACTCGTTCAGATGCACAGCTCATGATGACTTCAGTGGACCTGAGGGCGGAGCCTTGTGTCAGATGAATTCGATGTGCTGTCATGTGCTGGCTGGGAGGTAAATGTTTGAGTTTGGAGAGATGTTCACAACCTCGTAGAAGGAAAATTTCATACACATGTAAGTATATTGACGTCTCTACCACATTTTATTTCACTAAACATCAAACTTTCCTGATGGACAGGGTTGCAAGATTATAGCAACAGTTTCCAGCCCAAACACAACATAAAACATGCCCACATGGGGCTGTCTAGGTGGGTGGGTTTTGTAGCAGAATAATGCAATAATCTAACTGCGATCATCTTTCCTTAGGCAACTGTGCATATTGCAACTTTGATTTTTTGTGCAATTATTTTTAGGTTCCCATCATTTATGTTGTTGGCATCAATTGCCATATTGATGGGGATGATGTTTTTTTTTTTTTTTTCATTATTCTCATTCTGAATAGACAAAACACACATACCAGTGGGAAGAGTAGGACTATTTTAACAAAAAAGCCAAAAAAGAAATCGTTTGCATTAAAACATAATGAACTATCTTAATTTCATTGGTCACTCATTTCAGAAAGTGAAACCCAGATATTATATGGGCTGTTTACACAGAGAGATGAATAATTTCAAGCCTTATTTTCTTAAAATGTTGATGACTATGGCTTATATATATAATGAAACTTAAAACCAATGTCGCAGAAGGTTAGAACATTCCATAGGATCAATAAATAGGAACATTTTAAATAGATTGGTTAGGCCTCTAAAAGTTTTGCTACTTTCTGACCGTTTTCCAAGTTTCCTCCCATTTTCACTCCTTTTCACCCATTTGTGCTGCCTTTCGACCATTTTCACCACCTGAAATTATTTTCGATGCTACTTCTTGCTGTTTTGCAACGTTTCACCACTTAGACTGTTTCCCGTGCAAAGGTAATTTTCAACAATTTGTCTCTTTGTTTGAGAGGGGTTGAGTAACATTGATGTAGGATGTAAAATATCAACTTCAAAAAATAAATAAATCTGGTATTCAAACACATTTCACGTCAAAAAAGTATTGGATGGTCTGTGATAAGAATATTGCAGCAGTCCATATTGTGATTCATACAGAGCTTTCCCATCCTGACTCACCTGGAACACAAACGGGTGAGTGACAAACAGGAACAGGAGTTTTTGCAATTATTTGGCCAGCCCTACATCCACCTCACTGACAACCGTCCCAAATCTCAACCTCTGTAGATACTCATGTCAAAACCAATTGGTACAGCCAAAGACTTGGCTCTTTGCACACAGCAAGACCTTCGTAATTTTGTGGCACCTGTACAGGCCAAAAGTTTGGACACACTTTCTCATCGATGCGTTCCTTTATTTTCATGACTATTTACATTATAGATTATTACTAAAGGCATCAAAACTATGAATGAACATGTGGAGTTACGTACTTAAAAAAAAAAAGGTGAAACAACTGAAAGCTTGATTTATATCCTAGTTTCTCCAAAATAACCACCCTTTGCTCTGATCACTGCATTGTATACTCTTAGCATTCTTCAAGAGGTGGTCACCTGAAATAGTTTTCCCTTCACAGCTGTGCCTTCTCAGGGTTAATTAGTGGAATTTCTTGCTTTAACAATGGGGTTGGGACCATCAGTTGTGTTGTGCAGAAGTCAGGTTAATACACAGCCAACAGCCCTATTGGACAACTGTTAAAATTCGTATTATGGCAAGAACCAATCAGCTGACTAAAGACAAACAAGTGGCCATCATTACTTTAAGAAATGAAGGTCAGTCAGTCCAGTAAATAGTCATAAAAATAAAGAAAATGCAAATTGAATGAGAAGGTGAGTCCAAACTTTTGGCCTGTATTGTATCATGCTGGGATTTGTGCTATACTTCCAATAAGTCTTGAAGTTATATTGTGGGATGGGACAACCTAAGGTTTAAGCTCAGATCAGTCTCCCATTCTTCTCTGCACACTTTTGGTATTTTTCCCACTTTGACACGATGCAGTCTATAAATGCCAAGTACAAGCTTGAGAGGAAAAGCCAACACACCTCAGTGTAACTTGGGTGAACTCTATGAGGAGCTTACAATTGGCAGTGACCAATACAATATCATGGTGGCTCTTGTTTAATCTATTACTATTAGGCTACTAATTAATCATGTTAAGATGGACTGATTCTCTCTGTTAAAACAAACAAACAAAAAATTATGATAAGAGTGAAATAGTGGGCTACCAGGGACAGAATTTGAATACAAACTTCTCCACGTGGAATCTGGTTCTTAAGGATATAGAATATTGTGTGCAAGTGTGCACACCAGTGGTTTTAAATATCTGAGTCATTTAGTGCATGCCTTGTCTGAATTTTGGTGCACGCATAATCTTAGTTAGGATTCTACACACTCTTTTATGAATGAGACCCCTGGTTTTATTGAGCATTCACTGAAATCTGAAGGACAATAAATACTCATTCTTCTCCTCAGACGCAGTTTGGAAACCATCTTTGCACTTTGATACACTTCTCCAGCGTTGGTGCACGGTGGTCCAGTGATTAATGCCCAGTAAGCAGGGTCCCTGGTTTAAATCCCTGCTTGGGGGCATCTCTGCTGTCTTGACACGGCTCTGAGAGGATGTGCAGGCTTTGGCTGCAGTCGCATCCCTGCCGTCTGAAGAAGCCGATGCCTGTTTCAGCTGTTTTACATCAGCTTCTCTCTCTCTCTGTATTTCTGCATTTTTCACTAAATGCAGGCAAACAAAGACTCCTCTCAGAGAGTGAACATGTGGACTGGAGGTTTCTGTAATGCCACTGGTATTTAGTCATCCCTCATTCCTGCTGCATTACTGTCTGACCCACAATTACACCAGAGGAAGTGAAATAACCGAGGATCCTCCTGATGATGTCCCTCTGCTGCGTGAAAACTTCCATCCATCCATTTTCTATACCGTCTATCCTGCTAATCAGGGTCGCAGGTGGCTGGAGCCTATCCCAGCTGTCATTGGGCGAGAGGCAGGGTACACCCTGGATTGGTCGCCAGTCAATCGCAGGGCTGACATAGAGACAAACAACCATTCACACACACACTCACACCTACGGGCAATTTAGAGTGATCAATTGACCTAACGTGGGCATGTTTTTGGTCTGTGGGAGGAAGCTGGAGTACCAGGAGAGAACCCACGCATGCACGGGGAGAACATGCAAACTCCACACAGAAAGGCCAACCATGCCCGAACGGGGAATCGAACCGGCAACCTTCTTGCTGTGAGGCTGGAGCGCTACCCGCTGCGCCACCGTGCAGCCCTGGGTGAAAACTTACTCCATGAAATAACCCTGATGAATCAAACTCTCCTGAACTACTTCAAAAGCTTCAGGAATCTGAGCTGACACCTCTCCAAACCCAGACAGTCTGCTACTGGGTCAAACGCCAGCACTTGGAGCATTTATCTTACACATTACACCGCTCAGACTGGAGAGACCAGTGTGTTTCACATCTGTGTTTCTGCACAAAGTTCACCTCACTCACACTCACTCACAGACACACAGACACACATTCACACAGACACGCGCACACAGAGCATGCTGTCTGCTCACATGATTACATGCCTACATACTAGATTACATGCTCTGCTGTGGTTGGACACACTCTTCTGACTGTGTGGCTGTTTAAAGCTGCAACAGATCCTGTTTGGAAACTGCAAACTGCTTTAAAGCTTTCAGTGTTTGCTGAGTCCTTCAAAAGTTTACATCCAACCAAACATTCCTCTTCCCTCATGCTGAGCTTTGGACACTCTCTTCTCGTGTGCTCTGTGCCTGATTGCATGATTTGTTGTGTGTGTTTACCTGCTGCACGTCTTGCTGAAACACACACAGCTGCAGTCTCTGGTGCAGTCGGACCTTTCGATGCTGCCAAATATTCTCTAGACGTCGCTGATGGTGCAGAACCTCGTGAACCACGTCCAGGATGCAGTGAACCTGAAAACAACAGCAGTCTTCTCTTTTAAGACGTTCTCATTCACTTATCAGGTTTTCATTTCACCAAAGCTCCTTCAAGCAGCTTCGCTTCTGTAACTGGAAAACAAAAGGAGACGAGGATGGCACTCACAGCTTTAGAGTAGTTGGCTGTGGCTGTCAGAGACTCCGCGTTGCCTGGACTCAATGGCCTCTGAAGGACGTCTAGCAGAGCTTTCCCATCCTGACTCACCTAGAACACAAACAGGTGAGTGACTAACAGGAACAGGAGGTGATCAGGTGAGAGAAAACAAACTGATCTTTGTATAGATATTCAAAGAGGAAGAGTCTCTGCTTCTCTCCTCTCTAAATCAAATATATAACATCTAAAGCAGCATTTTGAGGCTCATAGCTAATTGGTTTATTATATACTGGCACACACCACAGAAACCAGCCAGTCACCCAAAAGATCTCAGCTTGTTCTGTTTCCTTCTTGCAAGAAAACAGTCGTGTCTGTCCCTTTGTTCACTAAACGTTGATGCAAACGTCAAGGCTGAGACTTCATAAGGACAAACAGAGTCTTACTGAAAGTTGCTGTGAAAATCCTGGTCGTGCTTTCTGTCTCTGAGATTATCCTGAATAAATGATTATGAAGTCATTGTACTGAAAGTTTTCTTTCTGTAGATCTAGAAACATCACAATTTTTAGGGCCCATAGAGTTGGCACAGGCCCTCTTGAAACCTTAAGGATTTTTTCTTTTCCTTTCTTCCTTTCTTTCTTTTGCAACTTTAACCCCAAATTGTGTGCCTTTCGCTTCAGATAAATGTGACAAAACCATGCCCTAAGCCCCTAAAATGTATGATTCTGGTGCTAAAAAATGATAGAATGCTAGCTAGCATTTGCATTGGCTAAAAACAGTAGCCCCAATTGTTACTTGCCCTACAAGTCTGAATTTTTTTTGTGCATAACCATCACGCCTACACCTACAAAAAACTCACTTGCAGTCATACTGAATTCCGAACAAGAAGTTAAGAAATTTGACCTGAATATCAGATTTTGACGATTTATAGAGTATATATTTCAACAAACTAGTCCCACAGTTTTTTTCTGCAGATTAAAGGGTTTCCGCATCAAGAAATAAAGGGCAGCTTTTGCACACATCAGCAGAGACACCAGTGTCTTCATCTCCTTTGATTTTCATCCTTTAGAGACTCCCTCAATGACATTATTTTATAGAATAGAGAATATGATGCAAACATTCATCTTTAACCATATCAAGCAGAAAAAAAATGTCTAACAGCCTAAATTTGTCTGATTCTCCTCTATGGAAGCCCAGAGGTGCTCATTTAATTCTAACAGTTATTTTACAGCATTTAACAAAGAAAGGAAAAAAAAGACAAAAAAGAAGACTTAGTGTGTCCTTCCTGGACACCATCCTACCAACACTCTCCTCACCCTCTGCCTCACCCTAAGCCTGAGCCTCACCCTGAGCCCGAGCCTCACCCTGAGCTCTGGCTGAGGGTATATATGGACTTATCTTCCATAGATAAGCATGAATTGCGCTCACGCTGCAGCAGCCATCTATAGATAGCAGCGAAGAGAAGCAGTGCTCCCAGAATAAATTTTGTGAACAGCGAGGGTTTGCAGACAGGAGATCTGTTGGTGCAGCAGCAGCAGAGACGCCCTGTCATCATCACAGAGAGACGCTGACAGCGTGCAGAGAGACAAGCTGTTCTCTGGAGGACTCCTCACACAGTTCTCTCTTCTCACCATCACTGTTTCCTTACCACCTTAATCGCATGTTTACATTTCTATGGTGCATTGTCCTCTTCTTTCCTGTTAAACAAGCACCGTCCCTGACTGACTAAGCATTTATGAGTGAGAGTCCAGAGATGCAAATGTCAGTTGTCCCTGTGGTTACCTCGGTGTAAGCCTGGGTGACCTGCTCGTACAGACTCTGGTGGCGATGGATGGCAATTTCCAGCTCCTGCATCTCAGTGGGTAACCCTCCTTCACTGCAGACCTTACACCAGGCCTCCACCTCTGACAGGAACTGAGGAAGAAGAGCACAGACACATACACACATTACATACCTCATGTAGTCTCATCAAGCCAGTCTGACTTCAGTAAGGTGGAAGAAACATGCAGCCTTTAGGGGAGCTGTGTTTCTGGGGGGAGACTGGGAATAAAATTCTGTGTCAGGAAAAAATATATAAAGTCTTATATAAGCAGACAGCTTCCTCTTGTCTCTCTCGTTTTCACACTTTTTGTAAATCTATTTTTGTCCCCTCTGAAGTCTTTTTTCTTCTTCCTCGTGCCTCGTCTTTTCTTTCCTGACACTTTTTCTGTTTTTCAGACTCTCTGCTCGCTCCCCTCCTCCCTCCCTCTCTCTCCTCTCATCTTTCATCTCCAAACCTACACTTGTAGCAAATGTTGAGAGCCCAGCAGGATTCAAACAAGTCCCATCTGTTGCCATGTCAACCTTCCAAGAATCAGCAGCAGAGTGGTTTGATCTATTAAATATAATCAGACTCTAAAAATGTCCTATTTTCATTTTACATTCTGGACATGTGTCTGCAGCTCAGAGACTCCCACATTACTCTATCAACAGACCAGCAACCAGCAACCCAAACCTCATGCAGAGAGACACGAGTGTCTGTGAAAGCAGACAGACGAAGAGGCAGAGACTTCAGCTCCACGTTGGGTCAGGACTCAAGAGGAAGAATGAACTAACAGCTCGTAACCCCCCTCTGCTCCAGCCCCTCCTAACTCACCTGTTCTGCCTTTTGGTGAAACACAGACGACATGGCGAGGATGGTGGAGCGCTCGTCCAGGGCAGCAGCAAAACTCTTCCAGTCTAGATCCAGCTGACTTGAGATCTGTTTGATCTGCGTGGACGCATAGTGTCCCGCCTCAGCCAGCCGGCTCGCCACTGACATGATCCTATTGATGTTCACGTACGCGTTCTGGAAACAGAGAGAGGGCTCGCGCTCACTGACCACCTTAGGTGAAAGGTGCCATCAATGTTTGTAATGATGTCACTTACCATTGAGTTCATGGCAAAGTGGTTGTGTTGTGTCTGTAGCTCCACTGCATGTTGGTATCCTCTGCCGATTTCTGTGTGACTCTGTAGGAACACCTCTTTGTTGTGGCTGATCCAGTCGAACATCTGCACACATATAAACACACACAGAAACATTGTTAATACTGCACACAACAGAATGTCACACACTTCATTTAAGTGGACTCAGAGTCAGAAAACCTGGAACAGAAGTTGTTTCAGTGGATTTAAAACAGGAGTAATTTATGGCAAAACCCACATTTTAGCTGGTGTATTCATCTAATTTTCTTCAAAAATCTCTTAAAAATATGGGGGGGCGCTGCTGAGCAATGAAGAAATATGTATGAAAATGGTAGTCTAGTTGTATGGAGATATGTATGGATGTATATGTACTACATTTGTTTAAATCCTTTTCAGTTTATTCTCCATTCAATTTCATACTTAATACTCCATATATACTATGTGTACTATGATATTTGAATCCATTGCCCCCCCCCTTTTTTTATTTTTTTATTTTTTTATTTTTGTGTTATTATTATTATTATTACTACTATTATGTTTTTTTTGTTTGTTTGTTTTTTTATTTAACTATTATTACTTATCTATTTATTTCTATTTATTTATTATTTTCCTTTCTCTAAATTATTTATTTATATCCCCTCCCATTTTTTTTTAAACTGTGCTTCTCCCTTTCCTTCTGTTCGTGTTCATTTATCTTTGTTCTTCAATTGATTCTAAAAACTTTGTTTAATTGTTTAAATATAATGGTAAATATAAAAATGGAATCCATAACAGAAAATTGTAAAAGGAGACATGAATGTATATTTAAAATGTATGCAATATTTTTTTTCTCAATAAAAACATATTTGACAAAAAAAATGAATAAATAAAAATCTCTTAAAAATATAAACGAGTCAAATATACTGGATGAGCCCAGCTTTGTATTCTATTTCAAGATATTACAAGTCAAAAATAAAGCCTCCGCTGCTTCAAAGGGGTAAACAGGGTATGATGTTAAGGTTTTGTCTATTGTCCATCAGGGAAAAGTGAGTCGACTTGCCCCTTCTGAATATCTTCTTGCCCTGTATAGGAAACACTTTTTCTCGCTGTCAAGTGCCTGCATTTTGCCCACAACAAAACTGAAATCTATTGCCTGTCGACTGTGGAAAGCAAAACACAACACTTGCTCCTTAAGAAAACTGTATTTATCAGCCCCCTGAAAATTATATTTCAACTTTGAACGGAACAGTGCGCTGTGAAAGCTGCACCAGATTGATTTTGAAGAAATAAAAAATGAGGAATTTCATATCTTCTCAAAAGCTGCAGCCTATTAATTTTGTATTTTTAATACATAAAATAGGCAAACAATAAATGCCATTTATCTATGTGGGCTCACATAATTCATATCCCCTTGCAAAAGTCAGTGTCCTTGCCAGGGCACCCAATTTAAGAACTCTTGACACGCCTCAGATTGTCAGCGCCTACCTTGTTACAGGTAGCCGGCGTTTGACGCTTTGCTTGTCAACAGATGGATTTATGCTGAACAGAGTGTTCAGTTAGTGGCCTAAACAGAGTTACAAGTAAAGACGGGACTCTTCCCAGGTAAAAGTCAAACAACTTCTTTAGCATTTATGTTTATGCAGTGCGTTGCCCATGATGTCCTGTCTCCCTCTCTGCAGTCAATATTCACCCATAATGATCCATCCATATCACCAAATAGAGGAAATTTTCTTCAGTAATGAGCTGTTTTGAGAAAAACTGTCTTGATTGCCTCCTTGGGGGGTTGTAGTAACAAGAACAAAAGAATAAAATGATAAAATTAATAAATATAAAGCTCAAAGTCCTGCTTGCCTGGTAGGGTATGTCCTTAAAAGTTTTACTAGCCTGTCAGCTTTTTGGAGTTGCCCTGGGTATTTGAGCAATGTTTGATGTCAGACCCTTGGTAACAACACCTGTTGATGCAGCAAAGACCCTCCTTTTTTAAGAAAAGGTTAAGAACAGCACTCAGCAGGAGCTCAGATTGACTTGTGGAAGATTTAAACTGCTTTTTTTATCTCAATCATTTTCTTTCAGTTGCTGCAGGTTTTACTAAACTCCTGTTCACTTAAGCCTGGTTTATGCATGACCCATCCGTGAGGTCCGCATGGCTCTGAGCACCAGTGACGTCATTTTAACAGCCATGACCCCCCGCGTGGTCCCTTTCTACGCTGAAAATTTCCACGTTGTGCACCTCTGAAGATTTGCAACTGCCATTCAGAGACGCCTGGGAAATACAGCTGCCAAATCAGAGCTTTAAGTGTCTAAAGTGCAAAAAAAAACAGGCATTTATAGAATTTATCACACAGAGAGCACTGTGTGTGATGACTGTTTTTGTGGTCACACTCTGTAGAGAAGAGGAATAGGCAAAAAAAATGTTGAAAACAGTGTAAACAAAGGTAGATGACTTTCACTCTAGTCTAGTACTCTGGTAGACGTGTGTTTGCAAGACACCTCCCCCTGCAGTTTGGGAATGGGAGCCAACGGACGCTGTACAGAGAGGGGAAAAGTATAAAAGCCACACGCATTCTCTTGTGCAGACTTTGGGCTTATTTTTTCCACATGTCACGTTCGTGCAGGGAGCATAACACAGTCTTTACAGGTCTGCTTTGTTAGGCTTGCTTTCTAAGAGCACACACATCTAACCATAGGTTGTGGGTCATCTTGCAGCAGGTGCTGTCACTAAACTCACAAAACAAAGTTAGTGAGTTTCTGTGTTCATGGGAAAAAAAAAATAGAACTGACTAATATAAGGATGACAAGGGGTAATAATAATATAAACACAGACGGCTCCTTTAAAAACACTGACTGCACCTTTAAAACACTGACCTCTGCTATAAAAACACAGAATGGCCCTTTTCAGTCCACAAGCGTAAATTGTGCAGCTCCTGTTTGTTTTCCAACTGTTTTGTACTTTATGACTTGATTTGTATCTTTGTCACTCTATTCTTTTTGCAAAAAACTTGTTTCAGCTGTGCCCTATCAATCCAGCTCTTGGAGAGAGGTTTTGAACGTTTTTACACCATGAAATACAGTTATTTCATTTTTCCTACCACTGCTGCACGGCAACCCTGCATTGTTTATAACTGGGATCAGCTGATTGTAGTGAAGCCGGCCGGCACAGCTTTCACAACTGTTATTTTCCCAGCAGTTATGGAAACTCCGGACACACAGGGGATACAGAGGAGGGAAGAAGCTGTGATTGAAGAGAGTGGAACTGAGATGGTAGAGACGTTTGGAATTAAAAGTTGTGCCTTCCCACTATCGTCATGGTAACATGATATTTCTGGCTAATAGGATGGAGGAGCTAACAGAGTTAGCCGGGAGTCAAAGGGGGTGCAGCTTGATGTGCTTCATGGAAATATGGCTGATTCAGGATTTTCCTTCAGTAGCTTCCAGTTTGTCTGGGCTGACCTGGACACCATTGGTGGTCAGTCGGACTCAATAACTCACCCCTTTAAATTACGCACCAGACACTGGACCTGTTAACCCTTAAAATGTGCATATATATATTTTTTTCAAACTGGTCATATTTATCGATTTATCCAACATGTTTATCCACCTGTGAATTGAGGGATCTGTGCCAATCTGTTCAAACACTGTAAAATCTTAACACCTATACAGTGTGTAATAACTGTTTAACACAGTTCATTCTGATACAATCACACTGTGAATTATATAGGTACTGATTTACCTTTGGTACTTATTGCTTTTTTATAACCTCTGTCCCATTCAATTTCCTACTGCTGTATTGTGTTATGTACTATGGTAACAACAAATTTATATCAGGGATTGATAAAATATCAATATAAAGTATATAATTAAGTATTAATAATACAGAATGCTCCTTAAATATTACAGACTGCTGAGTTGAAAATACTAAACTGCCCCTTTAAAACACAAATTGTGCCTTTAAAAACACTACCTGCTGCTTTTAAACTACAAACTGCTCCTTAAAACACAGACGACACTTTTGAAAACAAAGACTGATCCTTTAATAACACTGATTGGTGCTTTAAAAACACAAACTGCTCCTTTAAAAACATGGCTGTTTTTTATCTTGATGGCTTCGCCCCAATGGGCTGATCAGCACACAGCCAAAGAGGCTAACACAACCTTCATGGTCTGAATCAATCTTTGCAGACAGATGGAGGTCGATCATGGCACTGAGTGGTTGCCATGGTGACATCATCATCATGGCTGTAGTTACTCAGAAAGGGAACGCCTCATCAGGTCTCTACCGAGAGCCTTGAGTGTGTAAACTCGTCCTCCGCTCCTCTGAAACAAAATGTTTTCTGTTTCTCTCTGTTTGATTTCTCTCTAAATATTTATCACTCCTGGACTCTGTGGAGACACACCAGGCAGACGACGCCTGCATGTCTGAGTGAGTGTGTGTGTGTGTGTGTGTGTGTGTGTGTGTGTGTGTGTGGGTGTGTGTGGGTGTGACAGGGAGAGAAAAAGCTGCACTCCAATCAGCTGTGCATGATGCAAAAATCAGAGTGCATATTTAGTTTAAAGACCACAGGCTGATATGTTAAACTAAAGCTGTGTTAACACCCCACAGATCAGGGACCTTAAGTATCAGGAACCTAAAGGATCTGTAGTTGAGCATTAATTACAGAAAGAAAGCCTGTCAGTTGCCCTGCAGCTCTTCTGTTTCTTCTGATTGTTGACCTCTTTATGTCAGACGAAGGGATCTTTCTGTGCTTAGACTGCTAGATTAAAGAGTGTCCAGCTCTACATGTTTCACTAAATGGTCTGGCCTTATTATGATGAATGAATTTAAAGATTCGGTCTTTGCTGTAGATAATCACTGTACGGGGGGGCACGAGCTGTTTTTCCACTGAGTCAAACACTGTGATGAGATAACATATTCATACCATGGAGCAGTTTCCAGACGCTTTGGTCAAGAATTAAACATGAAAGAGTAAAAATAGAGAATTAAACAATCCTGGAGTGTCCAAAGGTTAAATTTTGACAAGAGGTGGAGATAAACACACTGAGGCGTGAAGAGGAAACAGGAAGTGGCGCTCCTCTAAACAGATGACATGATTAAACTTAATCAAAGGGGAGGATGTTTCTTCTGTGAACAAATATTAATACATGCTATCATCACAACCTTTTTTAAACTTCTGGAGAAATTCTGAAAGCAGCTCAAAAGTGATCAAAACAAACAATGAGAAAGTCTGAGCAGCAGAGGCTCTTTCACCCTAAGTCTGAAGACAGCAGAAGAAAGTGTAACAGTGAAACCTTCACGAGTACTCAGTTATACCACATTTTTAATTTAGAGGTATTAAAATGTATTCCTCTTTGTCACATGCAGCTCAGGTGAGCTAACCTTCTCTGCGTCCTGTTCGAAGAGCCGCAGCTGGAAGCACTGGTCCAGCTTCAGCTTCCTGATGTGCCACATCTGATGCAGGTTCTGCCTGGTGGAGTGGAGCTTATCCAGCAGACTGGCTACCTGGTTCCAAACAAGAAGAAAGAAGAGTGGATGAAGATGATTTTAAAAATATGGTATTACAAACCTATGGTTTACAAAAAGTAGAACAACTTTGGGGAATTTGTGAATTTGGAAGAATGAAACCTTTCAGACTTTTAAAGAACTCTAATCTACTGCAAGTATGGGCTACCCCACACCTATTTTTTTCAAACACCTCCACGTTAGGCACTTTTTTACCTCAGAACAAGGTGGCCATATTCGACCATTAACATAGCAGTCTTTGGATAAATTTGTGTGCAGTAAAGGGAGAGCGAAGGGTTTCGTACCCTACCCAGACTGCATGCTGGAAGGAGTTGAGAGTCATATTTAAATGAGAAGAAGACCTGTGGTGTAATTTGAAGAAGGGGGCTGGGAATCAATGCGTATGAGTGATCAATGCTTTTCTTCTAACTCTAGACACAAAATTACATTATTGTTGAATGCGTGGCCAGACTTGAGTGTGCTTGGGGGCGCTGCTGCTGTTGTAGTGTTGTGCAGAAGGTGCCAGTCATGTTTTTGTGCTCTCCTGGCCAGGGCAAGGGTGGCAGCCTCTCGCTGGAGGCCAGCAGGGGCTATTCCTGCAAGGACTGGCAGGTGGGACACAGGGGTAGGCTTCAGGCATCCGGTTACAATTCAAAGGGTGTTGTTGATAGCCAGGTCAACCTTTCTCGCGCGTGGGCTTCTGCTCCAGACTGGGGCGCCGTATTCCGCTGTAGAGAAGACCAAGGCTTGGGTAGACAGTCGCAGTGTCTGAGCAGAGGCCCCCCAGGTTGTTCCAGCAAGGAAGCGGATCAAGGCAACCCTAGATGTTACTTTGGCATTGACATCTTTGAGGTGTTGTCTGAAGGACAGTGTGTATTTGGGGGCTTGCTGGTCTTCCAGACGTTTGTTGTCTACGTGTACCTAAAGTACCCTCCTTGCTTCCCTGGTGTTGAGACGGTATGCTGCTGAGACTGTCTTTCCAATGCTGAGCTGTAGACGCCATCTATAAAGGTATGCTACCAGGGTACCCATGTCTTCATTCAGACCTTTTCCATCACCTTCCACGTTGGTCACCTGAGCATGATGGCAAGGTCGTCTGCATAGCCATACTTTCTTGAGGATGTGTCAGGTAGGTGGTATAAGTATGTGTTGAACAGCATAGGCAAGAGCATTGATCCCTGCGGTACACCATTCCTCAGTCTTCTCAGCCTACTGTGCTGGCCACTGCTGGTCTGGAGGATGAAACTACGGTTGGAAAGTGTTTCCATGATGAATTTCACCATATGCCAGTCCGGTATTATCCTCAGCAACTTTAGATGGAGTACCCGTTGCCAAAAAGTATTACAGCTGTCAGATCCAGGAACACTACCCCAGCCTTCTCATTGTCCTGGAAGCTATCTTCGATGTCCTGACAGAGTAGCGTAACCTGGTCAGCTGTTGATCTTCCACAGCGGAAACCAGCTTGTTCCCGAGGGAGCTGTGAGTCCACCACTGGCTCTATACGGCTATAGATCATTCTTTCCAGG
Source organism: Thalassoma bifasciatum (assembly GCA_008086565.1). Taxonomy (NCBI): domain Eukaryota; kingdom Metazoa; phylum Chordata; class Actinopteri; order Labriformes; family Labridae; genus Thalassoma; species Thalassoma bifasciatum. The sequence goes on from RPOG01001995.1 coordinate 38,430, forward strand.
ATCTTAAATGGAACGCATAGAAGCAAAATGGGTCTGTATGATTTGGGATGATCTGCAGGTTTATTTGGCTTTGGCAGAGCAATGATAGAGGTGCGGCACCAGGTCTTTGGGAGCCTTAACCTCTGGTAGCATGCTGTGAACAAGGCACAGAGCCAGTGAGATGTTGTTGTTATCTGGTGGATGACAAACTCTTGGTGCTTGTTGTCACGGCCCAGGGATTTGCCTGGCTTGAGCCTGCTCTCAGCCACACTGAATTCCTCTGCTGTAAAGTCTACGTAAAGGTTGGCGTTGACGCTGGCCGCTCTCGAGACTCAGGACACCTCACGCGATGTCAGTCGGGCAAAGTCTTTGTCTGCGTCCGGGGAACGGCTGTTCTTCAGGAGCTGAGATGCGATTGCATTTGCTGTGACTAGGCTTCTGTGGGGTGTCGTATTTGTCCCTGTGAGCTGGTTGATGGTTTGCCATGCCTTACAACTGGAGTGGATGAAGTCGATTGATTCGACGACTTCTGTCCATCCGGTCCTGTGGGTGATGTCCAGCCTCTGGATCAGAGCTTCTGCAATTGCTTCCACCTCTTCTCTGGACCTAGCCCTCTGGTGGTCACACAGGAGGAGGCTGCACTCCTCGTCCCTGATAGGGATGTAATTCCTGTTGTAGCCACATGGGATGGTCTTCTTGGCTGCACGTAGGAGGACCTGGCAGTATGTGGCATGGGCTGCATCAACATCAGCTGTTTCTAATTCCACTATCCATCTTTTTGTTGTGAACTTCTGTAAAACATCCTGTTATATGTTACTATTGGTCTGCTCCTGTCTTTCTCTCACTTTGACTCCCTGCCTCAAGCCCTCCATATCCCTGCATAGCATAAATGTATTCACAACAGACATTACATATAGCAATGTACTATATCAGCATTTGACTGACAAAAGCAAGTAAAGTGTCTGTTGAGGCTTTTGTCAAACAGAACAAATATGTTTGAACAACTGATTTGAAGATGTGTATCAAGCTCATATACTATCAACTGTGTACACCATAACTCAACCCTTACAGTAAACAGCCTATGCACAACAGCGGCCCATTTTTGGACTACAGAGGAAAAAAATCAACTCATTAATCACTTTGGGGTAGCATTTCACCACATACATGTGCAGAGCACTGGTGAGGTGTTTTAGTGCAGCTGATAACCAAATCATGACCTAACCTAAATCGCTACAGTATTGTAGAGGTAATGAAATAATCATTTGAAATTGTACTTTAAAATTAACTTGACATCAGCCCTCACCTGTTCTCCTTCTGAATCTAATAAAATCAATAATGTGATTTTTAAACTGACTTCACACCCTACAGCTCCACTTTCCTCTTTCCTGAATGTATTTCAGTTTTTCTCATGATAAAATGAATTAACAAAAAGACGTTTTGAACAATTTTCTTGACAGACCTTTTTACCTAACTCAAAGACTTTCTGTCACAAGACAACCTGCTCCCAACCTCCCAAACACTCTCAGAGCCAATGAGGAAGGGAAATCGCAGTGGCAACTTTTTCAAAATAAAAGCAGGGGTGACAAAAATGTGCCAGTGCTCCCATGTCTGCAGTGACCTGCTGGCTCTTGCTGCCCATCTCTCTAAATGTCTTCTTCTGTTAGGGTGGTGAAGGATCTCACAAACCATGAAGCAAGCCTGAGTGTGACACTGGTTCATTGACTGTAGTTTGGAGCTTTCAATCTGCATTCTGGCTCTGGCTCTAGCAATGAAATTTCCTCCGAGCCAGAAGAGATCATCATTGGATGAGAGGATGAAACTGTTGGGGCTGGCATACACTACGTTATGAAGGCTGCAGAGTGGACGCCTCAGGCTAATTCATTAACAGTCTAATGAGATGGTTAATCACCATGTTATCCAGAAAATGAGATTCTATTTGTAGAAGCTGGCAGGAGCTGTTTATCCATGGGACAGACAGAGGAGAATGCAGGGGAATGTGGTGGACTGCCCCTGTGTGGAAACATTCACCAATAGATACAACTGTTTATCAAATGTCTGCATGGAAATATCTCAAAACTCATCAATATCCTCTGTAATGTGAGGCTTCCGAAATTCTGGGTCATGCTGTAATGTCCTTAACCTAACACAGGCAGTCAGGTCCCTTTTTTTCTATTGGCTGTTAGTTTTATGTAAACTGGGTGAAGTTTACCCTCCTGCAGCATGAACTGAGGAGCTACTGTATTTGAAACCTAAGCATCTGTCCACTTATTTTGTAATGCAGCAAAAAGCCCTAATCAGATTAAAGATCAAAGTTTTCCTGCTGTAATTCATCCTCAGAACCATATGGAGACTCTTTCTGTTGATAAACCGATGATGACACATGAGACCATAGATTAGGTGTTGCATCGGTCCACTGTATTTTCATCTCAAGTTCACCTTCCTGAAAGAGTGACTCACTTTGGGCACTAAACTCTGGAAGTCAGCCGAGCCTGAGATGCAGTTTCTTCCTGAAAAGCCGTCACTGGATCGGATACACTGCAGCAGCCTCTGACCCTCCCGGTCCAGCTCTTCTACAGGAGCCTTCAGCACCTACAAGAGATAAGAACTCGCTTTGAGCAGCTACACAGGATTGATCGTTATCAGCAGAACTATTTTTATTTGTTCCTACAGATTACTCCTCAAGAGCTCTAACCTTTTTTTTCAGTTGTGTGTGTTCATCTATTAGCCTACGGGATCCTTCCACATCGGCAGGAAACTCTTTCTTGGACTGAAGTTCCTACAACAAACGGGAAACACGCGGTGAGCAGTTTTCAAACCTGTAAGACCTTTGATTTCATCAACAGGTTCCCTCTGAGGGAGCTCTCATTCACCTGCAGGTCCTCCAGTCTGGACAGCAGGTGAACTGCATTGGACATGAACTCCTCCAGAGAGACTCTCAGGTCCATCCACTCCTCGTGGTTGTAGTCCAGAGAGCCTTCAAAGTCGTCCGTCAGCTGGGACGGATCCACCAGTTTGGACAGGCCTTCAACGGACACCATGCTGGTCTGTTTGAGACAAAGAGAGAGATTTAAGGGCAACATCACTACTTTGACATGTAGTATGTAGGGTGACAGTTTTGTTGGACCTGTTTAGTCGTATACTACTCCAGATTTCTGTTTCAGGAAGTGGAGCTGATGGGTTTTTTCTAATGTTTAACTTTATCATAAGTAAACCATGAGTACATTTGGCATTTCAGTCATTAATTCACCATTTCAGTCAGTGGTGAAGTAACAGGTGCAATAAAAGTACATAAGTTAAATTAGATGTCAATGAGATACATAGGAAACAAAATTAAATTAAGAAGGGGGAAGGAAAAGGAGTTGTAAAAAAATGTTGAGAATTTGTTTGGTATTTTCATTATTTTTAGTTGTTCAAGGAACATTTTTAATTCATTTAAAAAAAAAACAAATACAGGGGGAGATTAGAGTCCAGATTTTATCAAATTTGCAAAGGTACAGGGGTTTATTACAGCAAAATCGCCGTATTTAATTTTTCATCTTGCAACAAGTTATTGTGTATTGCAAATAAATCTGAAACCAACTGCCTTTTTTTTTTTTTTTTTTTTAACAGCTGGTGGAAAAACTGCGTCCTCATCACCCACGTAGGCTGTTAGTTGAAAAAAAAAAGTGAAAAATGATTTACAGGCTTTTATGAATTTGGTAACAGTAACCGGCTCTTTCATGATGAAGTGAGCAGATTTACCGCTGTTTCTTTCGTGTCACTTGTCATTTATCTCTCGGACCGTTTCACATTTTTGTTGTTGTACTGTAGTTGTGCTGATTTATTCTGGTAGGTGTCAGTAATTCACCTCAACCTGAGCGCCCCCAAATTGACAAACAGTACGCCAGGTAGACTGGTCGGTTGCAGACTGAGAAATTTTCTCCGATCAGTAGGTCATCCGGGAACTTGTAGTATACTACAGATCTCGCAAGTTTTCGAATACTGACAACTACATACTGAATTTCAGCCGAAGTAGTAGGCATCGCTAGTGTAGTAGGCGGTTTGGAAAACAGCGATTGTGTTCTTGACTTGTGCAGTTCTGACAGGAATAAATAAAGATAAACACCATCTGTTCCACACTATGCACCTCTTCACATTCAGGACTCATTTCTAAAATGAAAACACACCTCTTATTTCAATATCTTGAGTGCATTATTTCTGAGAACCCTTTGAATTCAGACTTTGTTATGAGGAGTCACTTATTCACACCATTTAGATCCCAGTTAGATCTCAGGTCGTTCATGATCCACATCAGCACTTTGGCCCTGTTTCAAACCAAACTTTACACCCACCCGCCCTTTAAAATAGTGCACTCTGTCTGAAGTCACTCTCAGCTGAGGGAAGTCCTCTTGATCAAGGTGTAAGGTGTAAATATAGCTGCAGGCTTTGGGACAAACTTCCCTCCCTCAGGTGGAAACAGCAACTGTGTTACCATGGTTTCACAGTGGCATCTTGCAGGGGTGACATACTGCTGTGCACCAATGGATGATGCACCACAAGCACGGGGTGAGCTTTTGTATTTTTATTTTTTTTTATTTTTTTGTAGCTAACACATTCTGTAAAAATATCTATGATTCTTAATTCCATTGTTCTTTATCAAGTTATTTCAGTTTTAATGATAGCTTATCCTTTGATGTAAATTCAATGTTAAATGAATTTATCACAATTCAACAAAAGTGATCCATGCTCTGTGGAGTTTTCCCCCAGGCCACCCCACAGAGCTTGGCCGGTACTGTGCTGCCATCACTTCACCTGCGCACCTGATACTCATTCCCTCAGCCGGCGGCTGCACTTAAGCTTGGCAGAGTGAGAAGTACGGGGCCAGATTATTCCTGTTCCTACAGTGATACACTGGCCGAGTCCTGTGACACAGAGGCTCTACGCAAGATTTTTAGGATTTCATGTAGCCTTGCTCCCGTACTAATTACCAATGTTTCTCCTTTTCCTCCAGAGACTCCTTGAGTCTGTGTCTGAGTTAATTAAATCACTTTCATTTTTTTTATCTCTAAAGGTAGAACAGTTTGAGTAATATGATTTTACTTTAGACAAATGAGAAAACTCAGCTCCAAAGTGTCTGACTTCAGTTAATAGATTAATAAAGAGGTTTTTGTTCCTGGTGTTCAGCAACATGGCATTTTAAAAAACAAGCAAACAGAGCGAGACCTCTTCAATTCAACAAAGTCAGCACCTCCAGCCTGTTAGCAGTGACACTCAGACCTATGATCCAAGAAACTGATCCATCTTTGAATATCCTCTCTGGATAACTTACTCCATAGTGTAATATACATGGCCTGACCTAAGACTCTTTATGTTACAGAGACAGACCTTTCAAAGGTGACGACAATTCTGGGACCCAAACTGCCTTTTTCATTCTTAGTAAAAACTGGAATTTCACCTCAAAGGAGAACTTTGCACTGCCAAAATTTGTTTTCTGTTTCTGCCAGAAGTTGTCAGGTTTGATGATGAGTGCCACGCAGATCTCTGCGGGGAAAAACTCCTGCAGTGTCTTCAGCAGGGGTTTGATCAGCTCCCACTTGGATCCACGCATGTCGATGATGACAGTGAACCCACGCTTACAGACATCCTCACTGAAGAGAGACAGAGGAGATGAAAACAGATAAAAGAGAAGGCAGAGAGAAGACAAAGGCTCAGGAGGAATGATGAGCAGCTTTAAAAACAGCGGATGGAGGTTAATTAATCCAGCTTCCTGTTGTCAGACTGTTACATCAGACTCATTACTAGAAACCTGCAGCAAACCAATTTAGGTCACATCTGGTTCAAATTCAACCTTCATTAGTGCCCTCAGCGAGAATAACAATGAAAGTCACATTTTATGTCTGTTTCTCAGAAAACTTACATTTTCATTTACATGTAGCACAAAGACCCAAGCAGGCCCCACAGTTTAAGGTTTCTGACAATCTGCCCGGGCTGTACAAAAACATCAGTAAGTTCAGGTTTTTTAGTTGCTCTGTCTGTTAATGAGCCAAGAATAATCAGAGCACAATGGGAATGAAGGACTGTCAATCAGTGAAGTAAAGTTTGAGGTGAACAGAGTTTAATCAGACTCTGCTCTGTGAGTGTGTGAGAGGACGACACTTGTTTGCAGCTGTCTTCTGTTTTTAATGAAAAGAAGCTCCTCAGAAATCAGCACAGAGCCAGCTGTTTACACTCCAACATAATGAACCTTATTTCAGCCGCCGCTGCTGATTGGAGAGTAAAAATATACAGCTATTACCTCCACACAACACGCTCCCTCTTTTAATACCAACTCAACAAAAGCACATCTATTATGATCTGCCTGAGGGAGTCACAGACTCCATTCTCACCATGGAAACAGCAGCTCCATCAGCAGCAGGAACCAGAGCGGGGCTGATGGGGATCAAACGCTTACTCTGAATCTGGGTGACTCTGCTGCAATTCCCTGTTTCCAGTCAGCCAGGTGAGTGTGTGTTTATATGAACACTGTGTGTGTGAGGAAAACACACACTCGCACCAAGGACGTTATGACACTGGTCACTGAGTCGTCCAATGAGAAGCGTCCTGTCCACTCAAAGATTTATGGAGTCTTATTTTGATTTCTTTTCACAGGAGAAGCTCAGAGTGGAGCTTTTAGCAGATGAGGATAAATTCTGGTTGTCAGCATGTCCTTGGATGCGCTCACGTCAAAGACTTTAAAATGATTCCTGTGTGCAGCCAAATCCAAAGCCTCTGAATGTCCTCTGTGAGCTTTAGGAGCAGCATTCACCTCATTCAGGTCTCTGTGACATAAACTCAACCCTGAGAAACTGAGAGGGTTATCAAAAAGTCTTTTGTGTATGGCATGAAGGGATATGTTTCTCGGAAGTACAACTGATTGTTCCTGCGTATTTCTAATGTTCCTGTTTGTGATGGATTGGTTGCATGGGTAAAATATGAACATGAACATGAACCCAATTAAAAAGGAGAGTTTCAAAACTGACCCACTTGTTTTGAACTCTGGGATTCAGATGCTGCAGCAGCTTCATCTGCATACTCAGAGCTTACAGAGTCAGTGCTACAGATAAATCAGAAATAGTATGAACAATTATCTGTTACAGCTTTGCATATTTTCTGTAAGTACACTAATATAAAGTGCACCGTGTACACTCTGTACTTACTACAACGGTGCACAAAATCTTACAGGGTAGTGTTGTTCAAAATCAAACACTGCAACTTTGTACCTACCGGTAATTACGAACACATTTCACAACCATTCACAGGTGTTCTACTGCTATTCATTAATTGCAACCACCAACCAATGTTTGATCTGTTCCAGCTCCTTCCTCTAAGTAGCCCTTATAGCAAACACTGAGGGTGAGGTGTGTCTAGTGTTCCACACTCAACTTTCTGACTGTTTTGAGCTGTGCAGCTTAGAAATTAAAGTGCACTGTGTTTTCCATACTGTCAGTGTGAACGTACTTATTCACTCAAAATATTAAGTGTAAGTGCAGAAGTACCCACTTTGGGACACAGCACAGGTCTCAGTCAGGTTCTGTTTCCTGCTGAAGGGTCCCAAACAGCCTGGCCCGGCCCTGTAACATCCCCTGCCTGAGCTTAGAAGCAGAAGGATTAAATTGGCTTGAAGTGAAGTGTGACAGACTCTTGGGCTGTCTGTTGCAAACACTGCAGCTTTCACACTGATGCAAATCAAACGCTGCCCCCGGTCTGCTGCTGGGATGGAGAACAAAGCAGCGTTTGATTTTGCAGCAGGGATGGCAAGAAACAGTCTGCTGGTTCTTCAGACTCTTCCAGAGTCAGACACAGCTCAGCCTCTTTCTCTCTGATTGTTCTGCAGCCTTGTGTTCAGTTTAATAATCTAATAAAAGCCAAGGACAGTGATAAATGATGTTACTAGCTTCAGCGTGTTGGTGAGTTGTTGTTGTGTGTACCTGGGGACAGTGGACAGGTAGGTCACCAGCCTCCTCAGGTCTTCCTGCTTTATTCGATCATGGTTACTCCGAGCAGGAAACGTCAGGATTGGTCCTCCTCTCTTGTCTCGCCCACCTAATAACAAACAAACAGAGGGCTTCACGTTCATGTTTCCTCACACAGTGTGTGGGGTTAGAATCTGAATCTGAGCCTAAGCCAAATGAAAAGTTCATTAATTGGATCTTAAATATCTCTTTAATCTATAACTGACATCAAACAAACAAACACTGAGATAATGACAGAGCAGAAGAACCTCGGTCAGTCCTTTATCACTGGCTGTGTTAATCTGCAGATTACAGTCCTCTAACAGCTCCAATATTAGTGTATCAGTCACACACACACACACAAATGCACAAACACACATACCAAATGCTCAGAATGCCAAACAAAAACCCTTCCTCTCCCTCTCTGTGAGGAACGACGTGAGCAGAGATGTTTTGGTTAGATTAATGATAGAAACACAAGCCGCAGTTTATGAAGACACAGCTCAGACATGGAAAAATGCTGTGTGTATCTGTGTCTGTGTGTATCTGTGTCTGTGTGTATCTGTGTCTGGGTGTATCTGTGTCTGCGTGTGAGTGTAGTCATGGAGGGAGTGTGCTGCAATAATCTAAGGAGGAACCTTGACGACAGATTGTTGTTAGCACTCCATTCTTTATATCCCTCACTCTCTCTCTCTCACTCTCGCTCAATTAAATTCCATTCAATTCAATTCAAAAAGCTTGACTGGCATGACAAACATACGTTTCTATTGCCAAAGCAGGTGTGACATGAAAAAATGTACACATCTTGAACATCTAGTCAAATACGCTTAACAGATGTGCAAAAAAAGCATGCAGTGCAAAATATGGAATAGAAATAGTATACCAATAAAATATACCTCTCCCTCTCCCTCTCCCTGTCACAGGACTGTGTAGGACTGTGTGGTTTTGGACTGAGTGTTAGTTACGCTGCAGGTTTGATCAGAAAACAAACCGGCTATGCAACATAGCATGGTGCAGGTCTGAACAGTTCCTCCTAGTCCTCCATGAACAGCTGAACCTGGACTTGGGCCTAAGTGGAGTCAGCTCAGTTCTGAGCTTTTGCACCTCAGAGCTGTGTGTCTGTAATACCTGAGCTGAGGGTCTCTGAGGGGTGTCTAGGGTGGTCTGTGAGGTCGGAGAGTTGATCTGTGGGTCGATCTGTGAGTTAGTCTGTGAGAAGGGGCTGTTAGGGGGTCTGTGATGGGGGTCTGTGTGGTGGTCTGTGATGGGGGTCTGTGTGGTGGTCTGTGATGGGGGTCTGTGTGGTGGTCTGTGAGGTCTGTGAGGTGGTCCGTGAGGTCTGTGAGGTGTTCCGACTGCTGGGGGCAGCCATGGCCTCAGCCCTTTGTGCTTCATGTGCAGACTGTTCATGTGCATGTGGTCTGGTCTGGCCTGTCCCCCTGATGGGCTTCACAGAGCAGCTGAATGGGTGTTAGCTCTCACTCAGAGCAAGTGTGGCGGCCTGTGGAGGGAAACACTTCATGTGTCTGCTCTCTTTGCTTGTTTTGGCACACAGCGACTCCAGACACTGCCAGAGGAGGAAGTTCACATCAGTCATGTTCAGGGTGTGAGGAGCCTGTGATGGTTATTCCTGCACACTTCCTGTCTCAGGAGGGGGGCTGGCCCAGGTCTGAACAGGTGATCTGTTCTACAGCCCTGAGGGTTCACAGGGCTGTGGCAGAGGGACTGAGGGATCAGGATGTCAGGTTCTTAGTCTTCACCTTTGACCTTTGCGAGACTCCATTGGTGGGTGGGTGGGAGGGGCACGGGGGCTACTCAACCTCATCTCTCTGAGCGCACGATCACAAACACTTTTTCTGCCAAATTTAACTGATTTCAGTCTACTCATAAACACTGATATCTTCTCTTGTCACCTAATGTCAGTCTTTCCCCAGGCCCTCTCTTCTGGAAATAAACATTTTTTTATCTAACAGAAACCCCAGGGTTGATGATGAGTAACTCCATCTATCCATCCTTCTGTCTCCTTCAGTGTATTTGACTCCCTCTTTTTGGATTTTAAGTCACTTCAAGTCCACAGCTCTGTGAGGAGCTTTTGCAGCAGTTTATAACTCTTCAGACCTTAAACTCTTTCACTGCATGGCTGAATCTGACAGGACATTAGCAGAAAGGGCTGACAGACAGAGAGCTAAACTGCTAACAGTGGTGTTGGGGCTGCATGTGGTGTTCTGCTTTGTGCTCTTCTTGGTTAACTTATAAATGTCTTTACGCTGTTGGTTATCCTGCTTGATGTACCAAAAACAATATAAAAAACAAAACACTAGCATGATGTTAGCATATATAAGAAACTGTATTGATATGCTGATGGTTAATAAACACTGACATAGCTTTGGTTTTGAAATGGAATTTCTACTTTCGTCACAGAAACATATCACAATTAGTTCTTTAGAGAAACACTGAGAACTATAAATGCCGAAATACAAACAGGCTCATAGCTGACCTCAACTACAGCAAGATCCAGGCTCCACACAAACTGCTATTACCACTTTAAAACACTTTGGTCAAAAACATAAAATAAAACAATACATGATGTCCTGTGATGTGTAATTTTTACCAAGCAGCAACCTCTGAAAATATGAGACAATGCTGAAGTGCTCAAAGCTTCTGTTCATCGAGTGACCACTTGAGGCCAGCTCCAAAAGTACCAGAAGTCACATACACACCAAGCCAAAAGAATGCCTTCTCAGAGCAGAAATTAACATGTTTACAGACTGGTACAAATAAAGTCCCCCATCTGAATCGCTGCTTTTGCTAAAAGTACACACTGAACCAGGATTTTAAATTTTTCTAACTTGGCAGTCTAGAAGATGTTAGGTTCCCAAACTCACCCAATCAGAAGCTCAGATCACCTTACTGACAGGCACCAAGTAGCTCTGATTTTGGGCACTGGTCACCTGTCCCATTCCCAATATGGTCGTGCTTGTCAATTTGCTTCAAAACTCATCTTCAGAAATAGATGGCTGACATCGTGGAGACTACATCGACCTTTTATACAGTCTATGACTTTTACTTATTTTTTATCTATTTACAGCCAGAGATATTCAGACCCAGTGACCATTTTTATATTTACACTCACAAACTCTTTTACATGTTGTTGACAAAGAAAACCTGTCAAGCTACTTTGGGAATTGATAAAGGGATCAATAAAGAAATTGATCAATACGCGGAATCAATAAGGTCATTGACATCGAAAAATCATATCAATACCCATCTCTAAGTACGGTTGACGTCCCGATCAATGACTATATATAGAATGGACAGCGTGCTTCCGCCTGTCACTGTTCTACGTTTTTGAAGCCGAAAAACCCAGTTTCTCTAGCCGCCATTGTGCAGCCAGAGTCTGCGCAGTAGAGAATTTCCGGTGGAGCCAAGTAAAAAAGAGAAATAAAAATATTTATTTCTTCTTCTTCAGAAGGTTTAGTCTCCTTTTGGCTCTTTCCTGAAGTTTCTTATATCCCCGATAAAAACTACTCATGAACGGCAGCTGTCAACTATCGTAAAACGAAACTTATATCGCTGTTTTTAACGTCCAATAACTAATGAGAAACTAACTTCTCAGGAAAAAAAACACTTGAACACCATGCAGCCAAAATCATCACACTGCCTTAGTGTAAAGATGAGAGAAACGTTTCTACGAGGTATCGTAATTTTTCAAAGTTTTCCCGGCTCATATCTGGAATACATGGGGAGGCGGGGCTTATGACCTATACTGCAGCCAGACACCAGGGGGCGGGGCTTATGACCTATACTGCAGCCAGACACCAGGGGGCGGGGCTTATGACCTATACTACAGCCAGACACCAGGGGGCGGGGCATCTGCTGGAGGCTTCAGTTTGAGCCAAACGTCGTTACGTCCACTCATTTTACAGTCTATGGTCCCCATTATGAAGAGGATCAAATCAGGACCTGATTCATCACAATGATTTTGAGCTTATTTGTCAGAGACTGGTTACAACTCCCTAAAGTCATTGTATTAAACAGTGGATCATTCAGTCTGTGGGTCCAGATCCCTGTTTTCTGAATACTCACCTGAAACAAAGGCAACCTTCTCCTTTAAGACAGGGAGAACATCAGACGCTTTGATGCCTTCAGTCCTTGACGACCCTGCAGAGAAAAGAGGGGAGCAGTCAGTTAGAGGAGGATTAATCCCATTATCAGATCAACATTCCTTAGAGAGAGAGAGAGAGAGAGAGAGAGAGAGAGTGAGAGAGAGAAAGTTCATGGAAACAGAAACACAGCCTTTACTAAACTCTGCTCTCTGCTTTCTCTCAGCACAGGTGACCCAGATGACTTCATGGATCAGAGCAGTAGGACGTCTCTCTGCAGACTCATGGGAGAGCAGGACAGAAGAACACACACACTCCTCCATATCACTCCTTTGTTACCAATGTGTCTCTCTCTCCTCTCACTTCTCACACTCTTTCTTCTCCTCTCAGTTCATCTGGTCATCCGTCTGTCATGTTAGAAGATCCTTCCCTCCATCTTAGCTTTGATAGTGCTCTCCTCACCCCCACCCCCCACCCCCCACTCCTCTCTGTAGAAAACAAGCACAAATGTCCATGTCCTGCTGAGAATGTGTGCATGTGATAAACTGTCCTGGCACACACACACACACACACACACACACACACACACACACACACACACACACACACACACACAATTCCAAGAACATTCCTCTGTAAGAATGCTAAGTCGACAGAATCTATCTCTGGACAGAAAGCAAAAACAAGAGAGAGAAAGAGCTGATTTGACTGAATCCCTCCATCCAAATAAAGACAGAATTAATGTTTATTCAAACACTGAAACATAAAAAAAGAAAGAGGTCACTCTGATGTGAATCTGTTTATCATTAGAGAGATTTGAAGATGCAGTGTGTATGTTTAGCAGCATTCAGGACTCATTCCTGACACGTGTGACCAATTAGAGCTGTTATACCGTTATCAGTCAGCACCGTACAGGACGTCCAGGAGGAGTCAGCTAATGGGTTAATGTAAGTAAGGTCAGACAAACAGACCGTGAAGGATGTAAACCAAGCAGCTACCTCCAGGGAGGAGAAATGAAGCCAACACAGAGGTGGAACAACCTGCAGCTCTGAAAGTGTGTGAGCTGAAGATGAAACTCCAATTGAAACCACGCTCAGGAATCACTTCTGTGGATAAACAAAATCAAATTCAAGCTTCTGTTGATATGTTCTCACCAATAAAAGGAGTACAAAATTTAAATGTGGATGCATGAAGTGATGCTGGTGTCTGTTTGACAGACAGACAGATGCTGCAGGGAACCAGAGACTGAGTAAACAAAAGCGACCTCTAACCTTTCTGTCAGACAGACAGACAGCAGCGTGATCTCTATGAGCCCTGAATATCAAGGAGCTCAGCACATTTAACAGGATCACAGTGAAGTCTGCAGGTACAGAAAAGTGCTCTTACAAACCAAGATGTTTGACAGGACGTGCATCTTGGTCTGAGGTGAAGGGAGAGAGAGCGAGCAAAAAGTGATATTTTAGAAAGCATCAGGAGCAAAGCTAGCCTGCTAACTCACATGATTAAGAAATGAAATGACAATGATAATGTCAAACTAGGGCTAAACAGTATGAACAAAACTTTATATCTCCATATTAATGCCAGATATCTAGATATTGATATGATACAATATGACTCTGGGTTCAATGAAAACGAACTAATTTTCTAGGAAAAAAAAAGCATGATATTATAACGGGATGTGGAAGTGGGGTTAATTGATTAGAGCTCACTGTCAGTCATCAACACTCACAGAAAGTCACCAATACTCTCTGACTGTCTGAGCTTTACATGGAGGGTGAGCTGGGAAAAACTAAATAATTGATATCTTTGATAATAGGATATTAATATCTTGAACTGTCATATCTCGATATCTTTTAGCCCTACTTAAAACCACAATGAGCCAGCCTGTGGTGTCAATCCAACTAATGCACAGGCGGGCTGTAGTTTATTAGGTAAACCAGGCAATTGCCTGGAGCCATGGGCCTCATACAAGGCCATTATGTGGCCCCCAAAATGCCCTCTATATATTTTGTCCCCACTTTGTTTTTATAAAAATTCTTCAAAGCAGTAGCATCAGAATCTCAACAGCAGGTCAGAGTATCCACCATTTTTGTAGTCCTTGGAGGGAGAGCTGGGTAGTGCTCCATCTCAGGATTCCCTTATCCTGCTGGGGGACTTTAATGCTCATGTTTGCAATGACAGTGAGACCTGGAGGGGCGTGATTGGGGGGAACAGCAAAGCTCTCTGTTTACCGGTCAATCTTGGTTCCCACCCTCACCTATGGTCGCGAATTTTGGGTAGTGACTGAAAGAACAAGATCGCGGATACAAGCGGCCGAAATGACACACTGGAGAGATTACGTCTCTCGGCTGGCCTGGAAACATCTCCGGATCCCCCAGAAAGAGCTGGACGAAGTAGCTGGGGTGAGGGAAGTCTGGGCTTCCCTGCTTAGGCTGCTGCCCCCGCGACCTGACCCCGGATAAGCGGAAGAAGATGGATGGATGGATGGATGGATGGATGGATGGATGGAAGTACATAAGACTGGTCGATGGAGGGGCACTCAAATAAACAATTGCTTGAAGCTCTCAAATGGCAAAGTTTGCAGCTGAACAAATGATTTTGCATTTGTTTGTCTTCATGTTGAGCCATACATGACCTGCACAGACAGACCCTTGATGTTCCAGCAAAACAAAGACAAGAAGGTGAGGCTATCAGCAGCTTTCTCTTATCCAGCCTCAACTACAGAGAGAAGATCCTGAGACTTATCACCTATGGTGTTTGCTGTCTTTTTTTAACCTGGACATAATTATTTATCTACCTGTAAACTGAACAATCTGTAAATCTGTGAAGTCACAGCAAAACTTTAACACATTTTCAGTGTGCATTATCTGCTGAACACAGTTCACTCTGCCATAATCACAATCTAAATAATCAAAATATTGCTTTACCTTTGGTACTTACAGCTTTTGGTACTTACTGCTTATTTTGTACTAAATGTATATATTATTGCTTATTTAACTATGTATCCCATTTTTTTTTTTTCCAACTGCTGTTTCCTACTGAGAGCTTTGGGAACACTAAGTGTCCCCCTGGAATTAATAAAGTACTTCTGTTTCTGATTTTGATTCTGATCAGTTCACTTTGGTTCACAAGAGGCAGCCTTAGTCAGTTCAATAGCTCGTGTGTTAAGGACCAATCTGCTAACAGGATTCTTCTCTGAAATGTTTTATTTTCTCAGCTGCTAAGCTTTGAGTTTCCTTTCTCTCTTTCTCTCACTCTCTCTCTCTCTCTCCCTCTCTCTTTGTTTCCATGCAATAGCAGGGAAAAAAGGGAGCGATGAAGAGATCATGCAAATGTTTACAAGTGTCAATGAAGTAAACACACACACACGCACGCACGCACACACACTGGTCTCAGTGGCCTTCACATAAAGTTTCTAACATCCATCAAGCAAGAAGAACACAGAAGAAAGAGGGAGATTAACCAACATCCAGTCCATTTATTTCCATTTTCTCTTTTCCTTCATTTCTTTTCTTTTTCTTTTAATGTACATAAAAATTTCACGTTTGCAGTCCAGGACAGTTTATCAAAGCCCAACAGGACAAAACCATCAATCTACTTTATTCTACAACCAGCACCTGTGTTTACTCCAGGGATGGAGCGGTTCACAAAATCTACGGTTTGGTTCGTATCACGGTTTTATGGTCACGGTTTTCGGTTCAGTTCGGTTTACACTTTTATTTTTTTATTACCCCAAATACCATATATTCTAATAATTCACCGTAAACATATTATTTTTAATCTTTTTTTTTCATCTAAAGTCATGTGGGTGGCTGCGGGTAGTGAAAGTTGTCCTCTCCTACCTGAGTCTCTTCTTGCACTGCCAAGAGACACACTGAGATGATGTCTCTGCAGATGAGCTAGCATAAACAACGCGTGTTCTACAGTGCTTGCACACAGTCACGGTTTTGTCCACCACTTTCTTACCGCCGTCGTCGTAGGTAACGTTAAATCCAAAGTGATCCCAGACAGGAGACTGATAGGATGCTCTGGCTGATTCTCCTCTCTGCTTCCCATATCCACAACACACACGCCTCCGTACAACTGTGCTGCCTGTGCTTCCCTTTCGTCTCGAGTTGCGCATGCATATGACCGTAATTACACACGTTCCAAACAGAAAAGATAAACAAAGGAGAAAAAAAACTGAACAGCACACATGCGCCCTGAACTGCGTCAGGAAAAGCGAACGGATGGGATTTTTTTCATAAACCGTTCCATCCCTAGTTTACTCTGTGTTGACTCTGACAGGACGTCATTCCTGATGAAGAAAACAGGAACAGCATCATGTCCTGCAATCCAGACACCAGCAGCAGAATTGCTGCAGAGATAATCTGTGAGCTTCACGTCCATCTCATCACCTTCAGATTAAATGTCTTTCAGGATGCTGTAACACATGAGGAGAAAGTCTGTATATCCCACAGAGGGTGAGCTCCTCTGTCCCTCCCAGAGAGATGCTTACTAAAAGAGAGGCCAGAAGTGCTGAACTGGTCTTTGCATTACTTTTCACAACTGTGTTTCCTCCATTAAAGGACCAATCTGTCAGTAAATAAAGGGCACAAACTGCTTATGATGTAGAAATCACATTAAGCTTTGGGACAAACTGTCTCTGAATATTTATGGTGTCTCATTAAACTGTCAGTCAAGGTCTCCAGAAAGATTATTTCAGTGCATTCATTCAGCACAGCTGTAAACTTCATTGTGTGACTTATCATCCTCAGCCAGCTCCCTTTCTGTTCTATCCACAGGAGAGCAGCAGAGGATCTGCTCTGAGGATGATGAGGATGATGATGATGCTGTTAACATGAACTCATCACTTCCTCAGTGTGCTGCGATGGGTCTTAATCCTGAGTAAGGGAGTGTTAGACAGTAGAGAAATGTCTAATTCTGCTTCAAATCAGTAAAACATGAAGCGATTATTGGAAAAGCTAAGACGACTTGTCTTCATGAGTTGGTCCTTTAGAGGTTCAAACAAAAAGAACACAGCTCCAGGAAAGTCCTGTCCTGTTAGAGTTCTTTGGAGTTAACTCAAAGGCCCTGGTGGGAGAGGATGGCAGCATTATCTGTGTTTTCTTAGAAGTTGTTTTTCCATTCGTCTTCAATACATCAAAAACTAGGTTTCAAGTTATGTTTTACGATGATTGACAGCTGTCATTGCTCAATTGTTTTTCAGTAATATTAAGACACTTCATGGAAAGAGAGCCAAAACGAGACGAGGCTTTCAAAAGAGAAAAATAATGTTTTTTGTTGTTGTTTAAGTTTTGTTTTTATTTTTTTGTTTGTTTAGTATTTGCTATTTTTATTGTTCAGTTTTTCTTACCCAGCTCCACACAGATTCTATATTGTCTCAACTGCACAGACTCTGGCTGCACACGAGAGACTATAGAGAATGGTGGCTCCTATGACAGCGTTCAAAACTGAGCAACGATAAAAGGTGGAGCTGGGGGTGTTCTGATCCGTTATGATATCAGATATAGGTCCAATGTCAGCAAAAAAAACAGTATTGGATTATATCGGTTAGCATCTCAAATCTCTGATATGAGCGCTCCTATGTCAGTGGTCCACTACAGGCTCTGCTCCAGCTCTTCTATCCAGCAGCGCTCGCTCTAGCATGCAAAGCTCATGTGATCACAACAACAGCATGTGTCAACGAGCTAACGTAGTAGCAAGGAGAGGGAGATGTGCGCGAATGCTGTTGGCTTTCCCACAAGCATCTGGGGCTCAGATCCTCCACTCTCCTTCTTCAGTCTGGCTGCACACTGGCTAGGCGCAGACTTCACATTGAAGAGGGCAGTGTTGCATGCACGTGAGTGAAGACATTTACTCACAGCACACAGTTTGGTTTTTTGTCCCAGCCCTCAGTTGTTGCCACAATATACTGATAGTAAAAAATGATATAGTTCATTGGGTTTGAATTTTTATTTCAAAATTTAGCAGTATAATTTATTGATATAGGATTTATTTAGGTCATTTTTCAGGCTCTTCATATTTATCTTCTATAAATATTTTATTCAAGTGCAGTATTTTCTAATGTTTAAGGTTAAAATTTATAAAACAGTATGGGCGGTATGACCAAAAATTGATATCACAGTGTTTTTCAAAATAATATTGGTATCACGGTATTTAACAGGGTTTTTTTTCATGCATGACTGTGTCTTAAACTCATTTTCTAATGATTCAGAAAATGATAACTGCAGTTAATTGGCTTAGAAAGACATATTTTACTGTCATGAGGAGTGAATATTGTAGAAGAATGTAACTTTTCACTGTCCAGACTATATTATACTATTATCAACAAAGGTTTGAATGGCCCCACAAAATGCTGCTGTTCACGAGGAGGTGGTGATCATAATTCTAATAAAGTGAAGGAATCAGAATGACGACAGTAAATATAGAACCTTTTATTGTGCAAGTTTTGCAACTTGACAGAACGACTTGTCAAGTTGCACAAACGTTTTACAGTCCAGCTTCTTAAAAAAGTTAAGGAGAACAACAAAACAGGCCATGGAAATGTGAGCTAAGATTGTTAAGAGTCAGGTAGAAGTGATGCATAAATTCAGCGCAGGGAAGATCAAGCAAGACAGGAAGTGGTACCCAGAAACAATCAAAAAGGAGGCTGTGACTTTCAAAATAAAACAAACCGTGGCAAAATTAGATCGTATTTAACTTGACTACGGACGTAATGAGCGGAGAAACACCAGGAGTCAACTGGTTCAAAGTTTTACCCGGGCCGTTAAGAGAGAAAAAAAAGCCATTTTTACCAATCTAAAAAGATTCTGCAGTCTAACGTGAATGAAGAGAGACTGATCTGGGAAACTCCTGAACTCCTCGATCTCGCGACAACAACCGTGTTCAGCCCTGCGGCTCGGTGAACGTACGAGCAGCCAGTGTGAGTAGCTGACAGTCAACACGCACAGCAGCGGAGACTGTATGCAGACCGATGCAGTTTATTTCAGGAGTTAGACAAACACGTTGAACACGTTCATGCGCAACACTGCTGTGGCATTTTCTCTGTCCGTGCCGTTGACACATATTAGCCTCTCACATGTTGCTTGTTTGGTGCCACTGTAGAACAGTCCCCCTCACAAACAATCACCTGCGGCGTGACGTTCTGCCGCTCTATGCTCACAACGTTTTGTATGCACGCACCGGTATTGCGGTATATGAGAAATTCATATCATGAAGAAAAAAACCACCGGTATTCGGTATGTACCGGTATACCGCCCAGCCCTAGTATGGGGTCAAATTTTCTTGTACTCACCACTGACTGTTGTTCTCGGTTCTCTGTTCGAGGAATGTCACTTGACCAAGCCACTCCCAAGACTTCTTACCACAAAATAAGTAATAGAAAGTACAAATCATTTGGGCTGATATCGTACAGGATCAATATCGGTATCATATCAGAACCAAAAAAATTTTATCAGAACATTCCGAGATAAAGCCACACCGTCCATTCTATATAGTCTATCGTTCCCACTGATAGGGCCGTTATCTAAACCCTATGCTGGATGACTGAAACATGGCGGAAACATGTCTGGTAAACATCTGCAACCTGCCGGAAACATGTCTGAAACGAAACATGTCTAAACTGAAACATGTCTTAATTGGAACACATCAAACGTGACTGAGATATACATGAAACACACCTGAAATGTATATGAAACATGTCAGAAATGCATCTGAAACATGCTCACAACATGCTTGAAACATGCCTGGAACATGTCTTGAATGAAACAATTAAAATACTTCTGAATTGAAAAACGTCTGAAATGAAAAAAGTCTGAATAGAAACATGTCTTAATGGAAACTCTTCTGAACTGAAACAGGTTTGTATTAAAACAAATATCAATAGACACATCTGAATTGAAATCCCTCTTAATTGTGACTCATTTGAATTGAAACACATCTCAAACACATCTCTGTTGAAGACATCTGAAACATGTCTGGATTACAACCTGTCTCAGTTGAAACACCTGATACAAGTCTGAAACAGGTCTACACCATCTGAGCACACTCAGACTGTTTGAAGAGGAGTGTGTTTTAGCATGCTGCAGCTTTTGTTCCTTTTTTGGCTCATCTTTCTCTCAGCCCTCCTTCAAATACACACCTTTGATCTAGCATGTGTTTTCTCCATCACACACACAAACACACTCACACACTGTGTGCATGTTTGTACAGTAGCAATACAGCAGTGATTACAGGAGCATATGGCTGTTTAACACACCAGACGGAATATCTCGAGGCCATTCAATAGACACACACACACACACACACACACACACACAACCACACACACACTCACGCACAGAGAGGAAAACCTGAGTGCTTCCACAGTCTGCAGCTCAAACAGGCACTCAGCCCCCGTGTTTGTGTGAGAGATGATGACATCACAGAAAGCAACAGCAACATCTGCAAGCCATTGGTTGCTGACTGGAGAAGTGAGAGATTCAGAAACAGCTGATTGATCTAAGAACCAAAGGCTTCACTAAGAGCTCTGATACAGATGGATTTACAGAAACTCAGGGTTGATTCTTTTGAGCTGGTAGAAAGCTTAGGTTGAGCTGATGAACTTCTCCATGAGCGCTGTCCCTGTGTCTAAACAGAGAACTCTTACTTTTTATCCTCCTGTGCGGAGAGCTGCTGTTCGTTCTATTTTCTGTTTTCTCACAGAGACTTTTGTGAAATGTCCTCTGTGGTTTTTCATCCTGAAGATGGAGTGAGTGTTTCTAGGTAACCAGCTGAAACAGACGCTCAGCTGGTCTAACTGCAGCAACTTGTTAGCACTAAGCAGCTTGTTAGCACTAAGCAGCCAGTGAATAAACCTCTGACTGAGGCCCTGTACTCATTTACATGTTCAAGAGACTGAGAGGGAACGAATCAGATTAGCTCTGCTTCAGTCCACACATTGAAGCGGGAACACTTGAGCCAGGGCAGGACACAGATTGACTCTGAAACCATACACCAATAGATACAGAGAGAGCGGCATCACAAAGACATCCAAAGTCCAGGCTCAACCAGAAACACTCAGACCTCATCTGAAAATCACAAAGATGGACAGACCTGGACATTCAACTAGCTCTGACCTCATCAACTGACCACCCTCACATGTACACAGCAGTTTCCTTCTAACTCGCCCAGCACACACTCTTATTTCAGTCTTTCAGCTCCACAGGTTTCTGCAGTTACAGAAATCACAGATTTAAAGGTTAAATCCTGAAAAGCACTCTCATACACTTTGTTCTCAGATACAGAGAGGTCTCAGCTCCAAAGCTGCGGTAAGAAGACTTCAGAAAGTTAATGAGCTGTGGAGAAAGCACTTTGGCTCCGTGCAGACGGTTAAAGATAGAAGAGATGAGTAAGAAGAAGTGCAAAATTAATGTTTCACACATTTTCACCCAGCGATCGTCTCTGAACACAACAGCAGAGAATCTAACCTCAGAGAGGAGAGCTACAGCAGGCAGGACACAAAGCTGCTCTGTGCTCACTCAATGATTTACTGGTCCACCCTGTTTCAAAGAGGCTTCACAAAAACCACATACAGAAAGAGAGAGAGGAAAGAGACGGAGAGAGAGTCATCTGAAGTTCTTCTTCAGAGGATGATAATGTCTCTTCCTTGGACTGTGGGCTGAATGTTGCTCTTGTGTTTCTACTGTAAAGTCTCTCAGATCCTCTCTGCGGCCCCCTAAGCCCCTCCTCAATCTGCTTTCTAGTTTGGTTTCTCCAGTTTTATTTGTTTCTCTGATGTGACTGGTTTATCTGGTTTGACAGGTTTCACTAGTATGACTGGTTCCTCTGGTAGAACAATTTCCTGTGTGCCAAAAAAATCGTCTTTTTGACAGTCTATCTAGCTACAGCAGTCGTTGTGTACGACAGCTGTAAGGCTATCAGTTATTGTACATGTGATGGTCATAGCCACTAGCCCTGAAACGAGCCTGTTAGGGGGCTTTACGCAGCTTCAGCTTACGCTACTGGCCAGTCAAGCCGAGAGCACTTCTTGAATAAATCAGGCTCTCCTGGCATTACACATCCGTGTATTGAGATGGGGACACTTCTTGCTTGTAGCCACAAGTCAAAGGAAATAAAATATGTCAAGCTTTGCCAGATTTACACTGAGGAGGAAATGCTCTAAGACTGTGAAGCTGCTGTTATTGATGAGAACGGACACGACAGACAGACAAACAACGGACTTTACAGGAGAAATTTCACCACTTGGAATAATTTGATGAAACAACGCTTTTGATACGTTTGAACTTTTGATTCCTCTGGTAGAAAGGAGAGTGAATATTCAGGGTACGGGCGTCAGGATGTGACATAATGACCCCGAAACAGGTAGGACCTCCCCTTTGTTGTGAGCACCATCTGAGCGATTCTTTTACTAATTACGTTTTGTTGGTCAAGTAAACTATAAAATAAACTTAGCGGCTGAAATGTGAAGAATAAAGTTTCTAACACAGGATGCGTTCCTATGTTTGATGAAGGCGCAACTGTTTATAATTCGATGACCTCAGAGGCATGGCAAACAGCCCGCTGGTGGGCCAGAGGAGCACGAGAGGTCAATGATACTTGCATTTTAAGGTTTTAGTTTCACTGATGATTGTCCAAATCCTCAAAGTTTTCCGCCACTCATTTCTACAAAGGATGTTGTTTGTGAAATTACTGTCACGTAGTTCTTATAGGTCTCCAATTCATACAGGATTCATAAAGTACAACTTCACTCAGGTTTTTATTAGGGGTGGGAAACTTTGGGTGTCTCACGATTCGATTCAATTCCGATTCTCAGGGTCACGATTCGATTCCAAACTTATTTTCGTTTTCATTAATATACACATACTTTGTTTATACTTAAATTAATTAATTAATCTGTGGTATTTAGGCCTACCACTGTTATAAGCTCCTATATCATCACTTATTTCCGTTTGAGTCTAAAAACGTAGAAAAATAACTTTTGAAATGTTTGTCAGTTCTGACAGAAGCTGCAGTCAGACTGAACCCTGAGCTCACTACAGACTGAGAGGTGAGAGGAGCTCACTGCCTCAGGTTCAGGGATACATAACGGAGCAACAGACAGACCTGCACCGTGTCTGATGGTGATAAAACATTTTCATTATGCAGGACTGCAAATGGGTAAACCTTAATACTTTTTTATTTACTTTATATGTGATCAGAAATGACAGAGTTTTATGATTATTTCGAGCCGTTCAGTTATGATCACATGTAAATAAATGTCTTTTTTTATTAAATAGTCCACTTTTTTACTCAACTGTGGACTTTGAATTGTTTTAATCACAGAAAACGGCCTTCTGAAGTTTTTAAGTGACTCGTTAAAGGTAAAATAAAGTGAGATGCAGGGATCAGCTGACAGAACGCCCTGCATTTTCACATGCAGTGTATTTTAAAGAGACTGGCAGCGGTAGAGTGAAATCTTAGACACTTTCTTGGTTCTGTATCTATTCTAACTATCCTAACTATCTAAATATTCATCTATGAACCTCTGTTGGGTCTGTTTGAAAACTCACTGCACTCATATGACCTCCGCTCAGATGGATCTTCCTCGCTGCACTGCGCTCTCGTCTGACATAAAACCTGCGCGTACAAACTCCGACCTGGTGTGGGATTTGAGTTTATACCCTCCTCCTGCATTCAGATTAATAAACACTGATCTGTGCGTAGACATGAGTTCCAGTATCTCCAGCGGTAGAGGATACTCTTTCCACTGCACTTGACTGGAGATGCATGGCGTTTAGCTGAGAGATGGAGGTAATGTTGGTTAAAACAATAATAATAATAAAAAAGTGTTTGTTTTTTTATTTTATGAATCGTTTCAGAATCGTAGGTGAGTAGAATCATGAATTGATTTTTTTCCCTCCCCTAGTTTTTATATCCAGTTTGACTGTCACATGCATTTCTTACAAGAGAAATGTTTGTGCTGGTTTCTGGTGGGAACATTAAGACAGTTGTGTGTTCTCTTTCTTTTTTGTCATAGTGAGGTCACACACAGGAAGTGAGGTCGCTACGAGCTGAGTGTGTGTGATTCACTTCATCTCCTTTCTATGTGGCTGAGTACAGGGGGAAGGTCACAGTTTGCTGCTACAAACACTCACACACACTGAAACACACACACTCTCAAAGGGACACAGAACTGGTGTTTCCAGACATGTGGATGTTAAAGGTCAACATGCTCCACTGCTGGAGCCATTAACACAGCTAACCCACCCCCCCATCCTCCATCTAAAACCAGTACAATCTAGCTCTATCCTGGGACCAGGTGACTGGAGTATTGTCTGATGCTCGTGCAGTGGCTTGAAGACTTCAGGCTCAGATTACCAACTCCAGAAGAAAGTACTCAGCAGCTTCCAAGGAACCCTAACCCTCGCTCCTCTAGCTCACAAGAAGGTGAGGCCATGATGACAGGTGCACCTGTTGATACCTGATGCTGTATTTCAGTATCCATTGGACGGATTTTACCCATGATGATGCATTGTGAGACAGGCAGTTAGACTCCTCCAGCTTCATGCTCTGTTCTCGTAGTTTCCTCTGAGCAATGCTATAGCAACAGACAGCAAAGGTGACACCAAGGAGGCTCAGACAGCCAGCAGACGTTTGTTTCACTTACTGGGACCAATAAATCTCCACAAAGAGCCCCGCTGAGCTGCATTCACACTGCTTTCAGCGCACAGCACCACCAGAGCCAAAACCTAAAGGGCACGGGCGCCTAATGCATCAGGAAATAACACCCCAGAGTGTGTGTGTGTGTGTGTGGGAGAGAGAGAGATCCATTGAATACTTAAAATAACCACCAGCCAAGCAAAGTTTAACAGCTTCATGCAAAACCAAACTGCCGTGAGAGGTCACATCAACATGAGTCCCTCTTACATGCACACATTCACACACATTCACACACACACACACACACACACACACACACATTCACACACATTCACACACATTCACACACACACATTCACACACACACACACACTCACACACACACACACTCACACACACACACACAAAAACACACACATACACAAAGGCCATGTAGTAACAGGTGATGAGGCCGTCTGCACCATAACAGCCGCCCACCAGCTGTCAGACCTCACGTTCCCCCACGGAGACACTTCAGACTCCATCCATCTATTCCTGCTAAGCTAACGTGCTAACAGGTTGGAGTCTCTGGACTCTGGCTGACTGAGAGTTCAGCTGACTGAGGTGAGGTTTAAGTCCTTGAGGAGTGAAGCTGAGCATCCATTCTTTAACTCCTGTGTGACTCTGCTGCTGGTTTCAGACGTCTGATCAGAGACACTGGTGGTTCGGAGTCTCAGCCTGTGTTTACAGGGTCTGGTTCCTGCAGCTGTTTGGTTCATTTCTGTGTGTGAGAGCTCTTATTAAGCTCTCACACTCCTGAGGATGGAGTTTCAGGGCAGCAGAGAGTCCACAGCTGAGCAAAGATCTCAGTTAGTCACCAGAGGCACCTTACAGGAAGGGAGATCAGGGGTCATAAGGGAGAAGACTTCACTGCAGCATGTTAGTGTTTACAGTTACAGAAACAGGACTTGAACTTGTCACCGGATGAAAGGACTGACTTCTCCTTCTGAAACATGAGCTCAGCTGACTGTTTCATATTTGCTGCCGAACATGTTTCTGAGTGCCTTGTTTCCTCCTCAGAGCCTCAGCTGGCACGCTGTTTGTTTTTTGGCAGATTACTGTTGATCAGAGGAAAAGCTTGAAGCCATTGGCAGGCACACTTATCATGAGCAGATATTCTGTGTGCATGTGTGTGAGCTACAAGCAAACAGGGACCATATTTGAAACATGGCTCAGAGGAGGTGATAGTAGCGGTCAGACTCTCAGTGAGTCCAGTAAACCTTGAAGAGCTTTATAATAAGTGATGAAAGTGGCTCACAGCATGCTGCTCCCTGTTCCTGACAGACCTGACCACTCTGTTTGCTTCACTTCAGGAGGAAATGACCTCAACACCAGAAACAGCCTCCAGCCATGCTATGCTTTGAAGCTTATCAAAGCTCTCCACAGTACAAAAACTGAAATCTTAGCTTGTCATTTTGTCTAATACTTTGTAAAAATTGTCTTATTATTCTCCATATGAGCTACATTCAACTGAAAAGTCCAGAAAATTGTCTTATTTCAAGCAATTTCAAGACAAAAATGATGTCTGAATTGCTTGTAACAACTCGAAAAATATGCCAATTGGATAAAAAAAAATGTTGGTTGTCAGGTTGGTAGAATGATGTCTTAATACAAGAGTTATTTTTTAGAAATTTTTTCGGAATTGTTACAAGCAATTGAGACCTCATTTGGTCTTCAAATTTCTTGAAATAAGATATTTTTCTAGACTTTTCAGTGGAATGTGGCTCATATAAAAAAAGACAATTTATATAAAAATTAGACAAAGCAACTTGCTTAGATTTCAGTTTATGCAGTCCGGGAGCTGTAAGAGGAAGAGAAAGATGAAGAGGAAAAGAAGGAGGAATTAATCAGACAGATTTTGCATCGAAGCTGGCCACTGTGCTACAAGAGCAGGGATCTCAAAGCCTTGACATGTGGACAAACAAATCACACAGGGTCCACATCTGTCCATCAGAGCTACTTTCTCTCACACAAACACGCACACACAAACACACACATACACACATACAAACACACTAGCACACACACACACAAAAAGTTGTGGAAATGAGCAGGAGTGTACGTGTGCAGGTGTCTCTGTCTTTGAGCTGCTTTGATGCACAGAGACTGGATCTGAGGGGCTCCTCTTGGCTTTCTCATCTTTGTGCTGAACTGTTGCACTAAAAGAAGTTCTTGAAGTAGGAAGGACTTGATGCAATCAGTGGTCTGAATGCAGCACTTTATTGTAATTACACACGTTTTCTGTCTTATGGCTGTTTTTAAAACTCTGACTTGATTTTTTCTGCAGCTCTCCAGTACAAGCAGGATACAGAAACTCAACTGAAGGACCTGATTTTAATGTTTGAATGTATCACCACACACACACACATATGCACACTTGGTCCAGCTTAAAGCCACTGTAAGCAGAGCTAAAATGTCAGTATCAGCTGTATCATCCTGTTTATGAATTATTCATCCTTGTCTCATTTCAACATACCACCTGCATATATTCCCCAATACTGCATTGAGAATCTGTTTCCTATCTGAGCCTCTCTCTCTCACACACACACACACACACACACACACACACACACACACACACACACACACACACACACACACACACACACACACACACACACGCACTTTAATGGCCTCGGCTCCAGTTTCCCTTGCTGAGGAAAACCACATCCATCACTCCTCCAACACAAACCACACACTTCTCTCTCACACACACACACATACTCACACACACCCAGGAAGAGAGAGAGGGAAGTGCTTGCCAGGCATCACACTGGGATCACACACACACGCACGCACACACACACACACACACACACACACACATAGTAGATGATGTATTTTCCATTGGGAACCTTCTACTCATATAGAGAGACTAAAAACATGCACAATACAACTTTAGAGAAAGAACCGTCTGTCTGTCTCTCCCTCTCTGAGACTCTGACACACACTGGCACACAAACACACAGCAACACAAGCAAACACATTTTATGTACTCAATCCTTATTTCTGTTTAATTGACTGATTGTGAGTCTCTTTCTGCTGTTTCCAGACTGAGAACAATGAGTGTTTCCTCCTATTAAAGCCTCAAGGCTGCTGCACACGTGCACACACACTCACACACCCACACACACACGAACACTCACACAGAGTTATAACAAACACACTCGGTCAAAGGGCACAAAAACAAAATTCACCCATCTACAGAGGAACTGACTAACTTTAAATACCCCCTGATTGTGTGTGTGTTTCTGTGTGTCTACGTGTGTGTTTCCATATTTGTATCTTTCTTCCATTTTCTCCTCATGTCCATCTGACTCATTCAGCACAGACCAATCAAATCAGGGCTCAGATTTGGAGGTGATGACATCATTCTCGCCGTGTTCCAGCCACATGGAGGGCTGCCATCTGGAGGACGCTGACTCAGCACAACAACACACACTCTCACAGGCTGAAGTAGAATATGAAAGCTGCAGGCTGGGATCAAACCGAGCTGATCTGGATGAAGGAGTGAGGGTCAGTTTATCCAAAAAAATGGAAAAGATGTTTCTCATTTTCAGACTGGTGACATCAACTAGACCTCTGAACCTGAAACAGAAACCAGTCTCTGCATTAAGGCATAAAAACAAAAAGAAAGCTAAAAAACTCTTTGACACCCACCACAAATACAGAATAAAAAACTGATTTATAGGCTCACAGAGCTTCAATCTGTGTCCGCACAAAGACTTCTGTCTCTTTCAGCAGCCTGCAGGCTCAGAGTCTGAATTTAAAACCAGGAGCTGAAGCTAGAAAAAGTCAGTCCTGATGTTACTTAACAGCTTCAGAGAAACATTATTCTTCACATACGACCAGAAATATCCACCACACACACTAATACGTGTGTATGAGGAACCATGAGGAGCCAGAGGTCAAGAGGAAGCCAGAGGTTTCCTCCTGAAAAAAGAGAGAGAGGGTTAAAGGCGAAGAGGAGTCCAACGTTCAAACATGGAACACGTGTTGGAGCTATCAGATGAAACTCTCTCACTCCGAGGGATCAGCTTTCAGTCTCCAGACAGCAGCTGTCTGAGCGCAGGAAGAGCTGGGAGCAGGCGCTCAGACATGGAATGTGTGTGTGTGTGTGTGTGAGAGAAAGAGAGTGTGTGAGTGAGAGTGTGTGTGTGTGAAGGACCTGGTGACAGAGAAGTACTCCAAGGCACCACCTTTACTGTAAGGACGGACAAATCTCTAATGTCCGACATGTTTCATCAACAGGATGGAGGAGCACAGAGTGATCATATCTGAAACCTGCTGGTGTTTTCATGAAGCTACTTTCATTTACTGTTTGTCAAGTGTTAACTGAGTTTAAAAGAGTGTTTGAGAGTGTTTGAACTCATAAATGCATCTGATTTAGGTGTTGTCAAACCTGAGAGTGTAAGTTCTGATGATGCTTAAGGTAGGAGAAACCAAATACTTGGTTAAACTTCTTATAAAGCTGCAAGGGATGTTTCAAACTGGTTGGATGAATGTGAAGCATCACGTTTGATAAATCAAGCTTTGATTATTCTGCCTATGTGTGTTATCATCCCTCTGTGCAGAGACACAAACAGAGCGGGTGTGTCAGCACGCGCCAGAGAAAAGAGGAGTTTGGCAAACAAGCCGGCCTTACCTGCCAGCAGGCAGCGTGAACACATGCTGCCCTTTTCTGTCCAAACCCTCCTCCCAATGATGGAGTGTTTTTACCCTCTAATGATGCTGGAGGAGCATCATGGGAAAAAGAGAAACAGTGACGATCACAAATCCTCTTAAGAGTTCAAAAGATCAGATGAAGTGAGAAATATCCAGGCTGAATGTTTCCTCCTGTTCTCTCTGCTCTATTATTAGACCTCAGGAAGACCGGCTCTGTTTGCTCAATCACAGCCTCTCACACACACACACACATATCTGAGTATGAGCGTGTGTGTGTGTGTTTGCAGCCTCTTGAATGAGCTGAATGGGGCTGAATGAGCTTTAATCAGTGTTTAGTTCTAAGGCAGCAAGATTAAAAAGACAGAGGGGAGATGGTGGAATCAGGACACAACACAGGGAGAGAGAGAGAGAGTGTGTGTGTGCTCTGAATCAGTCCCAGCTGCTTCATTCATTGTCTGCATGGAAACTATGAACAGAACTCTGAAAATGAATGAAACACTAACACACACTTACACAGACACACACACACAATGGAGACACACACTGTCAGACACAGTTAATGACTCAGGCCAAACCGCAGCCTGCTCCATCTTCATCTGTAACAGAGGTTTAAAGTTTTCAACGAAGCTGAAGTTAAAGTGAGGACAACAACCTGTAAACCCTGCAGACAGACAGACAGACAGACAGACAGACAGACAGACAGACAGACAGACAGACAGACAGAAAGACAGGCAGACAGACAGACAGACAGACAGACAGACAGACAGACAGACTCTACAGCACATGACGAGTGATCAAGAAATATCTATAAGGTCTCCCAAACTCAAGCATATTGATAGGTGATCATAATCTGACCAATGTAGGCACATAAAGCATAATTTAAATCACTAAGTGACATAGCTTAAAGAGCAGGGGACTATAATAGGTGATCGTGCTCATAGGGCTCAGTGTTGTGACCAGCCCACTGGCTCAGATGTGCAACTAAAAGGCTCTGAGTTAGCTGACTGTGCACTCCACTGGCTTGCTTAAGCAATACAATAATGCCTTTAAAAGTAAAAACATGACCACAACGTAACCATACGATAGCATACTGTTGTTTTGTTATCAGTGTGAGATTATGTCGTTATTAACTGCTTCAGCAAGTGTTTCACGCTGCGCGCATTCACACTCACACTGGAGGAAAAGCACCTCTGCAGACAGCTCAACTGCTCCCCCTCCCTTTCCTGCCAGTGAACTTAAAACGTCAGATTAAACAAATGGATGAAAACTGCAGTGCAGACGTTTTCTCGTTCATCTTACTGATAAAATGTTTTTAAAACCTATGTTTTCTAGTCAGAAGCCAGACTCAAAATGTAAAATAAATGTAAAATAAATGTAAAACCCTGCTAGCGCAACAATTCCAACTTTGCCAGAGTTGAAGATGATCCGTAAAAAGCCCTAGGACTAGTTTGTTCTAAAACGTAGCCTTAAAATTGTCAAAATTAGCCATTTCAAGCTTATTTCTAGGGCCATATGATTTCCCCGTTAACAGAATTGCGGAATTTGCCAATAAAAATGGAATCTACTGTTAAACGCGGAATTGCGTGGAAATTGACATAATTGTGACCATACAGAAGTAAATGTCTGCCTGAAGGCTGTAAACCAAGAGGAAACACTGAAACGTTTGCATGTTCCTCTTTCACTCAACAAACTGAAAAGCTCAACGTTATATTTTTCACTTCACATTTTGGGATCATTTCTGCCTTTCTGCGCGTGCAAACTCTCTCCTCTGTCCGCTTCAAAGCACTCGTGCACGTGCGCACACACGGACACAAACACTGACAAGCTCACTCCGCGGACAGAGAACTGAGAACCACCGAAAGAAACAGAAATAAACTACTGCTTTTTAAAGCATTTCCAGCGCTATCTATAGGAAGATACCAACACTCTTATAAGTTTAACTTTCGCCTCCGCTGTTGACAGCGCACTGAAAGTCCTAGTGACGTACTGACGTTTTACAATGACACGATGACGTGACTCCAACTTGGCACTTGCCGTTAGAGAACCACACAGGTTTTTAGGAAGAAAGGGATAACAACCATCTAAGCACGAGTACATGCACCAGCACCGAACTAGAACTGATGGAAAAGGGATCCTTTGACTTGATATACTGTGCAATAATGCATTAAATCAATAAATTTAAGGATTTTCAACCGACATTTTATTAACTCACACATAAAGCACACACTGTATGGTGATAAAATAGGTATAAAAGGTAGAAAACAGAATTATAAAAAATTAAAATGGAATTTGGAAAAAAATAAAACGGAATTCCGGAAAAAATAAAACGGATTTCATAGGGCCCTATATTTCCAAACTTCTGTATGTTTGACCATGATAGCTCTGCTCCGAAAATTTCATCCTTACAACTAAAAGAAGTCGGATGGGCTGCTAGCTTTTTGTCCATAGGGGTTGCTAGCAAGTAATGTAATGTAAGGGCACCAAAATCATAATTTTTTCACATTCCTTAGGAAGGGCAGCCAAAAGTTGGTAAGTTCTTAAGCATTCAGGCACGAGAACCATGTCCTTGGTGCATTTTTGCCATTTGTCATTAACACCAATAGGGCTCTCGCTGACCCTGTAGTAGGGCTCAGGCCCGAACAAGAGGCAGAGGAAATTGCAGTCACAGAGACAGCTGGAGTTGGCTGGGATACAATGCAGTTAATGATTTAGTCTTTTGCTAAATCTGACGGTCAATGCCAACATATTCAGATGGGTAAGTTGAATTTAGAATGTAGTTTGTTTGTAGGAATGAATTAGTTCTCTCCTCTGGCCTTTGAATAAATAAGATCTGCCCTCCAGGTGAGTGGCAAATTGGCCTTGATGTCAACCCCTGATGATACACAGGCCTGGTGAATTGTAGTGTTCCTTTCGGGAAATAACAGCCCATTGGAAATGTTCATGTTACACCTACCAACTTTAAGTCTTAAAGAAGAAAATGTGCGGGTTCAAAACAAGTTTGAGAACATAAATTCTAAGGTAGAACCCAAAACCAAACATGTTAAAGTACAGTTTCTGTTTGGATCCAACTGAATGGGGAAAAAATTCTGTTTCAAAGCCTTGTCAGACAGACAGACAGGCAGACAGGCAGGCAGGATGAGATCAAAAAGAGAGGACCCAGTGTTGTCCCACATCAGTCTGGGGGGTAGTATTATCCATTCTTATCCACTGAAAGAGTCTGTGTTATGAGTGTTAAACCTGGAGTTCCTCCCATGTCCACCAGAGGCTGTCTACAGACACAGCAGAAACCACAAACACACTTAGTCAAAGAGGTGATCTTTGGAGCTTCTCCTCTTCCCAAGGCAAAGTACAGACATGTCCTTCTCTTGGTCTCGTCCTGACGTCGTGTTTTATGAACTCCATAACAAGCAGAAACTGTGAGACCAGGATCTGCTCCTGAAATCCCCTGGATTGGTCTGACGGGCTGAAGGGACTTTCACTCAAACTCTAACATCCCAAACCTCCCTGATCCCGCTTGTTCAGGTTGAGATGAGAAAATCATGACCACTTACAACTTTAACCTAATTAAAGTGAACGCAGAGCCAGCACCAACCATCTAAAGCCGTCTCACACACACCAGACAATCAGTCCATGCTTAAGTTTCTTCTGCAGGACTTCTAACTCCTGCTCACGTTAAGTCAGAACACATGTTTACAAGAGCTCCTTTACAACCTACCACACACACACACACACACAAACACACACAGATGTAAACACAGTGGTTTACACACAGTTTACTAAGAACATCCTATAAAGATCTTTACTGCTGTGGAGCTCAGGGTAACGGGCTGATTGCTGACTGCAGTGACCTAATGAGCTGCTGAACATGGAGAGAGAGATAGACTGAGAGAGGGAGAGAGAAAGGCTCAATAACAGCGTGTTCAGGTCTGATTGAAGCTCTCTCAGGATGCTTATCTGCTCTCTGACAGAGCAGCTGCCCACAGGGAGCCATAACTCACACACACACACACACACACACACACACACACACACACACACACACACACACACACACACACACACACACACACACACACACACACACACACACACACACACACACACACACACACACACACACACACACACACACACACACCTCGCACTGGATAGTGAGTAATTACTTCAGGTCAAGCATGCTGCTGTTCTCCGAGGAGGCCTTGTCGAGTTTGCGTGTCTATGTATGTAAGAGTTTGTGTGTGTGAACCAGTGCAAGTGTGTATACTGTGACCCTGATGCTGTGCTCCAGCAGCATCAGTGTAAACTCTCTATCAAACCTGATCTGCCAATCAGAGGCATTCATCCAGCTGCAGGGTTTGGAGTAGGAACCCACTCCAACAGGAGCAGTCTGCTGTCTACTCAGACGCTGCAGCCCTCTGAGGAGATGCTTCAGGCCCTGGTTTGGGATGTCTCACCCCCCCCCTCCTGTTTTGACTGTGTTTAGAAAACTCTGATGAGGAGAGGGGATGAAGATGGAGGTGATGAAGCTCTGCGCACCTGTTAGAGCCTTTCCCACCAGTAGAAATACACCCAGCTGTATTTTAATACGTCAAAAATCAGGGGAAGTTATCTTGCTCTACTTTCAGTAAGGCCGCCACAGAAACTGCTCCCCTGGTGACTGACTGCAGTATACAGTGCATCAAAAAAGTGAGTACACCCCTCACATTTCTGCAGATATTTAAGTATATCTTTTCATGGGACAACACTGACAAAATGACACTTTGACACAATGAAAAGTAGTCTGTGTGCAGCTTATATAACAGTGTACATTTATTTTTCCCTCAAAATTACTCAAAATATAGCCATTAATAGTTAAACCCCTGGCAACAAAAGTGAGTACATCCCTAAGAGACTACATCCCTAAATGTCGAAATTGAGCACTGCTTTTCATTTTCCCTCCAAAATGTCATGTGACTCGTTAGTGTTACGAGGTCTCAGGTGCGCATAGGGAGCAGGTGTGTTCAAATTTGTAGTACAGCTCTCACACTCTCTCACACTGGTCACTGAAAGTTCCAACATGGCACCTCATGGCAAACAACTCTCTGAGGATCTTAAAAGACGTATTGTTGTGCTACATGAAGATGGCCAAGGCTACAAGAAGATTTCCAACACCCTGAAACTGAGCTGCAGCACAGTGGCTAAGATCCTCCAGCGTTTTAAAAGAGCAGGGTCCACTCAGAACAGGCCTCGTGTTGGTCGTCCAAAGAAGCTGAGTGCACGTGCTCAGCGTCACATCCACATGCTTTCTTTGAAAGATCAGCGCAGGAGTGCTGTCAGCATTGCTGCAGAGATTGAAGAGGTGGGGGGTCAGCCTGTTAGTGCTCAGACCATACGCCGCACTCTACATCAAATTGGTCTGCATGGCTGTCACCCCAGAAGGAAGCCTCTTCTGAAGTCAGTACACAAGAAAGCCCGCAAACACGTCACTGAAGACATGTCAACAAAGCACATGGATTACTGGAACCATGTCCTATGATCTGATGAGACCAAGATTAATTTGTTTGGTTCAGATGGTCTCAAGCATGTGTGGCGGAGACCAGGTGAGGAGTACAAAGATAAGTGTGTCATGTTCTACAGTCAAGCATGGTGGTGGGAATGTCATGGTCTGGGGCTGCATGAGTGCAGCAGGTGTCGGGGAGCTACATTTCATTGAGGGAAACATGAACTCCAACATGTACTGTGAAATACTGCAGCAGAGCATGATCCCCTCCTTCCAGAAACTGGGTGGCAGTGCAGTGTTCCAGCATGATAATGATCCCAAACACACTTCTAAGACGACCACTGCTTTACTAAAGAGGCTGAGGGTAAAGGTGATGAACTGGCCAAGCATGTCTCCAGACCTAAACCCAATAGAACATCTTTGGGGCATCCTCAAGCTGAAGGTGGGGGTGCGCAAAGTCTCGAATAGCTGCCAGCTCCATGATGTCGTCATGGAGGAGTGGAAGAACATTCCAGTGGCAACCTGTGAAGTTCTGGTAAACTCCATGTCCAGGAGAGTAAAGGCAGTTCTGGAAAATAATGGTGGCCACACAAAGTATTGACACTTCAGAAACTTTCACTAAGGGGTGTACTGACTTTTGTTGCCAGGGGTTTAGCTATTAGTGGCTATATTTTGAGTTATTTTGAGGGAAAAATAAATGTATACTGTTAAATAAGCTGCACACAGACTACTTTTCATTGTGTCAAAGTGTCATTTTGTCAGTGTTGTCCCATGAAAAGATATACTTAAATATCTGCAGAAATGTGAGGGGTGTACTCACTTTTGTGATACAATGTAGGTCAAAAACTCTGCCTCCTCTTTCATTCCAGATAAGAGGTGGTCAAACTCTAAAAAATAAATACACTTAATACAAAATGTTTAAAGAGAAACAGTTAGAGGTGGAATCAAGCTTTCCATTCTACTTGCAGTCAGTGGGTGAAACAACCACTCAGACTTTGCATTCTCAGTGAGATCCACAGTCAGGTCTTTTTTTTAATTTAACGTCTGAAACAGCTCTTTGCTTCATTGACGATCAGGATAAAGGCTTACTGACTGTGTTCCTTCTACACACCTACACCCGCATGCACACACACATGCACACTCACACACTCACACACAAAGACAAAGGCACACACCTGCCCTCAGGGAGTTAATAACATTAAAGTCTATTAGCTGCACTGCTAATCAGCTAACACACACTCATGCACACGTCTGTCAAACATGTCCATGATTGAATTCAGAAAGAAATGAAGGCCCTTTACACACACACACACACACACACATCCACACACCCACATATACACACACACCCACCCACACATAAAAACACACACCATATGGCTGCAGCTGTCCAAAGACTAGAAAGCTTTTAAGGAGGAGGAGGAGAGGAAATCCTTTCTTTGTATTTATCTATTTAACACCCTCTCTCTCTCTCTCTCTCTCTCTCTCTCTCTCTCTCTCTCTTTGTTCTCTCTTGTTCGTCCCCCAGTGGGTAATAAGGGCTAATCCACTTAAGCAGCCTCTCTTTCTGTTCCTGTCTATCACCCCAACATCCCCTAACACACACCCATGCTTTACACCCATCTGCTGCTCTGACTCTGTGTGTGTGTGGGAGACAAAGGGAGAGATGAGAGAGCGGGTGAGAGGAGGGAGGGAATCCCTGCATCACTCTCCCATGCTCTTCAGAAGAAGCATCTTGTTGTCTCTCTCTCACACACACACACACACACACACTTATATTCCTCAATAATAGATGTGTGGCTCCTCCCCCTGAGTTTCCTCACCATGACTCAGGACAGAGGCCTGGTTTAAAGAGACAGTTCCCTCTTCCTGTCTACCAGCTCTCTCTGTGTTCTCTGTGTGCATTCTCTTCAGTACCTCCCTTCACTCAAAGCACACAGGTTAGCTAGCCCCTCTGAACTCCAGGTAGGTGCAGACATGTCAGGTTGTCTGTCTACAGTCTAGTTCTGTGAGACACTTCAACCTGTCCAGCCAGTGACCATTACAAGCCTAATGATGCTCAGTGGAACAGATATGGGATGTATGGGGTGGACTTTAAGTTGTGTTATTCCAGCACCTTTGTAAAATGTGCTGATGGATATAGAGGGACCAGACACCAACAGTAAAGAGAAACAAAGGAAGGAGGGGCAAAAAATTCTCTGATTACAAAGAGAGCAGAGGTGTTAGTGAACACACTTTGAAAAAGCACAACAAAGTATCCACCACAAGCAAAGACTGAAGAGAGGAAATATCGTCAGAGGGTTTGATGTCAGTTAAAATCACAGCTATGCCCTCCTTTAAAAATGATCTGGATCATCCGACCAAAAAAGTTCTGAATCATTAAACTTATTTCCAAACCCGCTGAACAGAATCCAAACAATGGAACCTTTGCATAAGCAGAAGTCCATCAGAAAAAGTCAGGCATTCACCCAAACTGACCACGAATAAGTGCTCAAAACATTACTTCACCCTTTCTTTACACACTGCTTCATCAGGTGTTTCTGAAACTATTCCTCAACAACAGTTTAATATCTGCGATAACAGCTCTTCTCTGAGCAATGCTTTCTAAATATATGACCTACATAGTTTCAGGAAACAGCCATGAAAGCCTGACTGTGACTCTGAGAGGAGCATAACTTACAAAATGAGCCTTTTCTGCAGCGTCTTTAGGAGCTGTTTCAGAGTCTTATCTGGGTTTTCATGATTACAGCCATGCTCTTTCCACTAGGGATAAATGAACATGGTTATTTATCTATGATTTATTCAGTTTTAATACTGTCCAGGTTTGTAATCGGTGCGTTCCTTTGGACAGCAGACTCTTCAGAGCCCCTGTGGACTCTGCAGCTGCATTAACACTTAACTGACGGATCCTACAATTGGGGGGATTATTGCCACGCCAAAGCTGCTTTAAGAAATTACATTTTAATAACATGATATTCCCAGATGGTGCTGGGATCTCCCTGCTGTGACCTGCATGTATGACTCGCCAGTTTCTTTGAGGCTGCTCTGCAAATGAGAGGAGAGCTGATTGGCCAGAAAGTGGAGGGAGGAAAAAAAGTCTGGACAGAGATCAGCTGTGCTGCTGAGAGTCTAATAAAAACACCTCTGCACAGGTTTGAACTTTAGTAACGATATCTGTACAGAGATAAGAGAGGCCTGAGGTGAGTTTAAAGAGGGTTTCGGTGTCGCTGTGGGACAAATTCTGGATCTCTGCTCATTATTTAGAGATCCAGAGTTAAGGAAGTTTCAACTCTGCTGGTTTCTTACTGCAGAGACAGAGGTTCACCAGTTTAAGGAAACACCTGGTTTTATAAAGCAAAGTATGACCACAGCAAAGAGGTATGAAGTAAGGACAAACCAACGTATCAGTCAGGGGATAGATGAGGCTGATTTCACTTGTATTGGCATTAATCGATGCCTGGTACAATTTACAGACAGGAGTCCGCAGGCAGGTCTGTGTTGCTAGGAGACACCACAGTCCACAGTCAGACCATGCCTTGCTCCTCCCCTGCTTACAGCCTGCAGAATGAAGCAACTTCAAAACTAGATTAAAATATGTTTGATGAAGTTGAACAAAGATACACCTACTTTTCAGCCACTGAAATATTTCCTGGCAAAAAAATGGCTCAAAGGTGCACATTCAGTTTTTGAAAGACTTATCACCAAAGCAACACAACCAAAACAAAATGTTGTGGTGATACAAGCAAAATCTGCAGCCAGCGCAATCTGTGATGAAAAGGTGGCCGATGTGGTGATGTGCCCTGGGAGCGCTTGGAAAAAAAGATTTTTTGTGTATCTTTTGTTGGCTGTAACATTATCTCCCTCTACTCTGTCAGTCACACTCATAACATTAGGTTAAAATTAGGGCTGGGAAGTTAACACATTAATTGCGATGAATTGATTATGCACATTGAACCCACCTACTGTATTTTTGCACTGCAGAACATTTCTCATACTTCAGCGTGTTAAAGCGCAAAGCAGCTGCTTTGAACTGACCCAGGGAGTTCTGGCCACTTTTACGCCAGTATAAACTCGCGGCAAAAGCACAAGAAGTGTCCGCCACTTTGTCTATTGAACAGAGTCCTTGATGAGACCTTGAAGAAAACTGTGTTTCGGGCATATGAACTTGTGCCTGAAGATTACCCACAAAAATATCGAACCAGTGATAAAACTGCCAATCAAACCTGTGTGGAGTTTGCACGAGAGAAAGGCTTTTTGACAAGTGGTGTCAGGTGTGTAGTGTTAAATCTATATAAAATCCATAGAGAATCTAAAGGAGATAATACTACTTGAGGAGTTTAAGAACTGTACCCAAGCGAATTATTGTTTAATTAAATGGACAAAATGTTTCCTCACTCACAAAAGATGCCATTCTAGCCCACAAGTTTATGTTGACACATAAAAGTGTTTTCTTGACTCCAGCATCTCGCGGTCAGGCTGCTGCGCCTAAATGAAAAATTCGGTCACCAAAACCTGTGTGTAAAAGCACAGCTCCGTCTTCAGCTAAGGGCCACTATCACCTGAGTGCTAAAACATGTTGTGGTGAGCATGGAAGCTAATGTTAGTCCAACTAGTATTGATTTTACAGAAGGTCCTTTATAGTCTACCTGAATCTCTGAAATTGATTCTTTATTTTCATTCCTAAAACTGCTGCACTGAAGGCATAAAAAATGCACTGATGTGTTGGACGAAGTTTGGTTTGCTTAAGCTTATGTATTCATTCAGTTCACTATTCACTGATTCACTCGAATACCATTTTTAAGAGATGATTCTCATTGTTCTTGGGTCAAATATTGATATGCAATTCAATTTTGATCAATTGAGATTAATTAAAATTATTGCAAAGCCTGCGATTAATTAGATCTTTTTTTTAAATTGAGGCCTACCCTTTGTGAAAATATATCGCAAAAGCTGCTAGCACTGTCCCAAGGCTGCCTGTAGGAGCAGTTCTTTTTTTTTTTTTTTTCCTTTACACTAACAACATAGTGAAGGTGAAGCAATGCTTTCCAGAGGATCATGGGCGCATGTGAAAACACAAGAAGGACACTAAGAAGAGCAAGGGTGGTGTCAAAAAGGCAAGAATCCAAAAAAGAATTACACTCTGACACAGCCACATGTGCAAAGCTGTGTGACTTTCTTCATCAAGCCGGGTTAAAAAGGAACTCCAGGTAGAGAGAGTGAAATGGGTTATGTATACCATGGCCCTGAAGTGCAATCAGAAAACAACCATCTTCCAATTTACATCTTGAGTGGAATTATAACATCATAATAAGTTATTTAAATATTAATATGATGCTGAGGTACATAACTCATGTCATGATCTACAGTGGGCCGGTCCGATGCCTGAAGCTCCAGGGCTGAAAATAAGTCCCACTCCGGCCCTGCTCTTAACTTTGGTACGGTATCAATAATTGGCTAAATACACTGCCCAGCCACAATAAAAGCCTCCAATGGGATAGTTACTGCATGAGTATTCATTTTTCAGCTGGAAACAAATTATCTAACCTCAGCAGATGTAATGAGTAACTTCTCATTTCATAAACAACCATGGAGAAAGACGCATTCTGTGTTTGTGGAAAAGCTGTTAGTCTGTTGAAGAAGGGACAAATCATTGGCATCAAGCAGAGAAAACATCTAAGGAGATTGATGCAGAGGCTACTAAAATTGGGTAAAGAACTGTCCAATGCATTATGAAAAACTAGAAGGAAGGTGGAGAACCATCCTCTTGGGCACATCAGAGTAAGAAGAGAGGCAGGTGAAGTGATGCACCCATCATGCCTGGTGCCTACTGTCAAGTCTGTGGGGTTAGTGCTATGACCTGGGGTTGCTGCAGTTGCTCAGGTTCAGCAACATTATGTGCCTATAGAATGAGGTCGGCTGACTACCTGAAAATACTAAATGACCAGGTTATTCCATCAATGGATTTTTTCTTCCCTAGTGTCAAGGGGATATTCCACGACGACAAATCCAGGATTCATGGGGCTCAAATAGTGAAAGAGTGGTTCAGGGAGCATGAGACATCTTTTCCACGCATGGATTAGTCACCACAGAGTCCAGACCTTAACCCCATTGAGAATCTTTGGGATGTTCTGGAGAAGACTCTGTGCAGTGGTCAGACTCTACCATCATCAATACAAGATCTTGGTGAAAACTTAACCCAACACTGGATGGAAATTAATCTTGACATTGCAAAAGCTTTTTGAGACAACGCAACAGCAAATGTTAGCTGTAATCAAAGCAACTCGGGGTGCAACGGATCAAAAAAAGTCACGGTTCGGACCATATCACGGTTTTCTGTCATGGATCGGATTGTTTTTCAGATCAGCATAGATAGATAGATGGATGGATGGATGGATGGATGGATGGATGGATGGATGGATGGATGGATGGATGGATGGATGGATGGATGGATGGATGGATGGATGGATAGATAGATAGATAGATAGATAGATAGATAGATAGATAGATAGATAGATAGATAGATAGATAGATAGATAGATGGATAGATAGATGGATGGATGGATGGATGGATGGATGGATGGATGGATGGATGGATAGATAGATAGATAGATAGATAGATAGATAGATAAAGCACATTCAGCATATTTTTTTTCAACCAATCCGCGGACCACATGCGTGCCAAACCTTGGAAAGAGATCCATACGGATCACGGATCAACAATGATCCGTTGCACCACTAAAAGCAACCAAATATTAGAGTGTGAGACTCATTTTTTTATTTGGTGGCAACTTTTTTCTTTGGCCAGGAAGTGTTATTTCTCTGGATTTTCGGTTTCCGGCTTTGGTTTCCTCAATTTCAGTTTTTGGTTTCAGCCCATGATTTTTATTTCAGTGCATCCCTGTTTACAACAAAATCTACCTCCCCCTACCTGCTTGTTTTAGGATGAAATATAGTTCAATGAATATCATTTATTTTAAAATTGAGACCCAAAACATTTGTTACCATTGTGTCATCAGCTAAGGGTGATGAAAAAAAATTGGCATTGGCCCTAAAAAGTCTATATCAGTCCATATCCAATGTGTAACTGTGAATGAGAAAGATTTTAATATTGAAGGAAAAAATAACTTATACTGAGAGAGTTGACTCTGATTGGATCCTGAGGGACTTAAAAAACGTGTGGCTGAATAAATCACTGCAGGAACAATAGACACTGTGACAGAGAGAGCAGACAGAGGAGTGGGTTTGGTCCTGTGTTCAGGGCTTCAGTTTGTGAAGCAGTCGGCTCAGCGGAGCATGCTCAGAGCAGGAAGCACTCAATGACTGGACCGTGGTGAGTTCAGACTGTTCATGTGTTTTCTCTGCAGCACACCATCATAGTGTATCAGAGTCAGCGCTGCAAACACTGCTGGATTAGTCCAAGCAGTTTTAATGACAGTGTAATCCCATTAAATTTCATTTAAACAGCAGCTCTGATCCCTCAGAACAAATGTAGTAAGAGCTTTTAAAGACCAGAGGCCGTCCAGACATCAGCACAGAGACAGTGTGACAAACCTAAGTCAAACCAAACTCTCCTGCTGCCTCCATCCTGCTCTAAGTCTGAGCATTAATACTGCCGGTCAGTGTGTCAGTCTGAGTCAGAGAAACCTGAAGAATTCATCTACGACAGGTTTCTGAACATTCAAAACACACACACACACACACAATGTCCTCTATCCTTCTGTCTTGCTCTACAGACAGAGCTTAAAGCTGGGAGTCTCTCCTGGAGGTGGAATCAGGTCCCTCCTCATAGTGAAGTGGTTTTTGTTACAGAGGTAAAATGAGGTCCAGTCTGAGTGAAAGCAGATCCTCCTCTGAGGTGAATTAAGGTCTCACTGTGCAGACTTTATCCAGACGACATACATTTCCTGAAAGTTG
This sequence comes from Thalassoma bifasciatum, assembly GCA_008086565.1. Lineage (NCBI taxonomy): Eukaryota > Metazoa > Chordata > Actinopteri > Labriformes > Labridae > Thalassoma > Thalassoma bifasciatum. Next base: position 81,221 of record RPOG01001995.1, read on the forward strand.
CCCCATCATGTGGATGGTTTTCATGCTTACACTGATCAATGAGGAAGATGAGGGATCAGATAACTGACAGGTTCTTCATCAGTCCTGAAGCTCATTCCATCCCAAATTTCTGACCATCTCTCAGAAATGCTGACTCATTCAGCACCGCCTGGGATCAGATTAGGTTATGAAAATATGAATCTTACATTGATCAGCGTGTTAGAGGGGAGGAAGAGTGCAGAGTTCATGAGATGAGGGAGAGAAACGTGAACTGATCAGAAGGGTTAAATGTCCCTGCAGAGAGAGCACATCTCCCTCAGACAGCCTGTGCTGCTTTCTCTCTGCTTCTTACAAACTTTCTAACGAAGCTGCCATCTTTAAGACACGTCTCCATGGTGACAGAGGTTAGTCAAGCTTTCAGCAGAGAAAATTGACTTTAATTATCTGTTCATGCTCACAGCGAGTGCCTGCTGTACTCTCACTGCTGCAGGATGAAAAAGAAATCATCTCTGAGATTCAAGCTCAGGCAAAAAGGAGCTTCAAGAGCCCTACAACCGGAAGAAAGAGGAGACGAGGTCAGATTTTATAATAATTTTACACTGAGTCACAATAAAGCCAGAGTTTGTAATGACCTGTTTCAGCCTCAATCTCTGTCTTTTGCTCCCACTAAACAGCCACATGTAAGATTACTTCAGGAGCCGGCAGCTGGCACCAGTCCACTGATGAACGAACAAACACACACACACACACACACACACACACACACACACACACACACACACACACACACACACATACATACACACTCTCTCTCTCTCTCTCTCTCTCCCTCTCTTCACTTTTCGTAGGTCTGAATACATGTTTGTTATTTCCTGTTTCCGTCTTATCATTTGGGATCTATTCATAAATGGCTGATTAGCTAAATCTGAACCTCCGCGCCACCTGCACCTTCCTGTGGGTGTGTGAGGATCTGAGTCTTTAAACACACCAATCAGTGAGGCAGATCATGCATGAAAACTTCATACAGAGACTCTTATCTGCAATATTTCTTTCCCCATAGAACTGTTGCTTATCTCCCTGGACCAGGATGGAAGAGAAAAATTGACAAAAGAATGCAACGCAGTTTAGTTTGAATGGTGGATAAACATCCTCAGACAACTTCCACACAAATCCGAGCTGTCCTAAAGACCCAGGGAACAGAAGTTTCAGCCCGGACCATACATTGTTATCTGAATGAGAAGAAGCGCTATAACAGGAGACCAAGGAGAGCCCAACTGCTGACTAAGAGTCATAAAAAAGCCGGACTGGAGTCAAGGGTTCAGTATGTAAACAGCTGATTTGTCTGGAACATATCCATTAGTTCAGGTTTAAATTATTCAAATCCAAAAATTCAAGTTACAAACTGCTGTCAGTGTCCGCACGCCGTCTGTTTGCTTCCATTCCATCACAAACACACGTCTACCAGAGCATTTAACTGGAGAAGAAGAAGTCTGCTTTTGTTTGCACAGTTTTTCAAGGGGCCTTGACAGTGTGCAAGGAGTCAAGAAGATAATCAAAAACTTTTGCGCTACAATGTAGGGCCTGGTGTCAGAAAGCTGGGTCTGTAGTGGAGGTCATGGGTGTTCCAGTGGGACAATGACCCTAAACATACCTCAAACAGCACCAAGAAATGGTTGGTGACAAAGTTCTGAAGTTCATCAATGAGTCTGGATCAAAATCCTATTGAACACGTATGGAGTGAACTCAAAATTGCTGTTGCAGGAAGGCAACCTTTGAGTCTGACAGACCTAGAGCAGTTTGCAAAAGAAGAGTGGTCCAAAATTCGCCCAAGAGGTGTAAGTAACGTGTTGATGGTTGTAGGAAGTTACTGGTTTTAGTTACTTCTTCCAAAGGCTGTGTAACTAAATATTGAGTTGAGGGTGCAAAGAATTTTGTCCGGCCCATTTTTTGTGTTTAGTGTAAAATTGGGTCAATTTTGGCTTTTTCCTGAGCTTTTTGGGGGGTTTTTTGCACATTAGGAAATGAACATATTTATACCAAAAATATTTGTAATTGAAGCAATTTCTGGGAGAAATGGGGTATTGTCTGGAAAAATTCCAGGGGTACCAATGCTTTCGTCCATGACTGTATGTGTTGCATCAGAGTGAGCAGGAGCTCAGCTGCAGGTGAGCTGTGAGCAGAGTGATGTAAGAGGCAAGCTGATTAGGTTTCAGTCTGCAGACTGTGCTGAGCTTTAGCTCTGAGCTTCAGCTCTCTCCTCCTGCTGCTCTCTGAGCCCCAGGAACTTTAGTTTGCATCATCTCTTTGACCTTTCTGCACATGTGCATCATTCAGGATGTTAGAATGAATGTCATGCATCTGTGGTAGAGCTAAAATGATATGCAAAAATAATCTAAGTGGGTTTATTTTTCCCCTAACTTGCTACAACAGAAAATAGGGTTATGTAAAGGAATACAATTTCAAGATTAATCTCATAAAATGTAAATATTAAAGACATATATTTAACAGAATTAGGTCATAAATCTACAAAAAAATAAAGTCATCAATTTATCAGAACAATGTTATTTGGTCAAAAAAATAAAGTCATGCGGTTCTGTAAAAAATTAGGAGATCACTGCAAAGACCACTGCTCTGTGAAATTTGCTGCGGTCTCTTTGTTTTTTCCAGAGCTGTATGGAGAGATGCTGGTTCCTGAAAAATTTGCAGTGGTCTCTTAACTTTTTTCAGAGCTGTCGATTACAAGAATCAAATCATAAATTTAAAAGTATAAGTTGTAAAATTTACAAGAATTAAGTCCTGAATTTACGAGTATAGTATAAAATATACCAAAATAGAGTCATACATTTATGGGAATTAAGTAATAAATCAACAAGAATTAAGTCATTAGTTAGCAAGAAAGTCATAGATTTATAGGAATAAAGTCATAAATTTATGAGAATAAAGTAATACATTTATGAGAATAAAGCTGTAGATTACAATAATAAACTGGTTTTTATAGTCCACAGCTTGTCTTTCAGTGGAACAGCAGCCATCTGTACTTAAATGAGGAACTTGAAGCATCTTATGAAGTTATACTTTAGCAAACAAGGTTTCACAAATATGGAAATACCTCATCTTTTGGCCCATTTGAGTCGCATTGTCATAAGTAAGAGGACCCTGAAAAAATACCATAAGGTACTGGACCATTATTCCAACCTCCTCATGAGGGTAGATGGCTGTTCTCCTGATACAACCTTTCAGAATAAAGGTTGTTTTTAAGTCCATCAATTAATTTTGTCTGAAATCTATTACTTTATTCTTGTTAATCTACAACTTTATTCTTGTAATTTTATGACTTTATCCTCATAAATAACACAATAATACAATTTTTTGTATTTTTTAAATACAATTTACTTTTTTATTCTTGAAAATTTACAACTGTATTCTTGTACATTTATGACTTCATTGAATCTAATCTTGATCTTGATTAATCTTAAAATTTTACTTTTTTTTTGTAATGTGGCCGTAGCTACCCGTTGTATATTGCATTTTAGATGTATTGTGCGATGAGTTATGGGTTCCCCATCATATGTGTGGCTAGAATCAACTGCTATATCGAAGGAGATAATGGTTTTTTTACTATTATTCTTGTTTTGAATTAACAATAGCCACATACATGAGGGAGAAAGTAGGATTTTTTTCCAAAGAAAAATTTGTCAAAAAATAAAACTTTGCAGAAGAGAAACCCAGATATACATATATATAAACTCATCATTCATGGAGAAAAATATCTCAAGCCTTTATTTCTTGAAATGTTGATGATAATGGCTTACAGATTAAAAAAAAAACCAGAATTCAGTTTCTTAGAAATCAGTATGTTTCACAAGATCAATAAAAAGGGGATATTCTAAAAAGAATATCAGACTTCTGAAAATGTTGATACTTCCTGACCATCTCCAAGTTTTCTCCCAATTTTTGTCCTCTTTCTCCCATTTCTGCTGCTTTTGGGCCATTTTGCCACCATAGACTTATTTTTAATGCTACTTTTTTGTCATGTTAGCCACTTTTTACCCCAAAAATTGTTGCTCTCGCAAAGGTAGTTTTCAACAGTTTGGCTCTTTGGTTGAGTAGGGTTAAATAATACGAAAGGGGTTCATAAAACATCTACTGCAAAAAATTGTATCTAGTTTTCTGGCACATTTGAGATTAAAGAAATTTTACACCGTCTGCAATTGGAATATTGAAGCAGCCTTTATTGCAATTTAATCTACTTTGCAATTGAGCCCAGCCCTAATCTGTGGTCAGGGTAGATTCTGCAAGTTGTTCTAAGAAAATAGGAACAAACAGAAAGACAAACATGTCTCTGAGTTCTGATCAAGAGATAAATCAGAGACTTTCAGAGGATTCAATCTGCAGAAGCTGACGGAGATGTATGAGGAGGTGGAGGAATCAGCACGAGGCTCACATGTGCTCCTCATGTCATTAGTGAGTCTGACAGCACTGAACAGACTGAAGTCAGCCAGTCAAACAGCAGCTCTTCATGTCTCTGCTGCAGCTTCAGGAGGTAGAGGAGGTGATTGCAAAGAGTGATGGGGTTCACAAGCTGATTATCAGCCCAGCCAAAAATATCAGCTCGGTGTCAGCATCCACAGATACTCAGGAAAGCCGGACTGGTCTCAGAGATGAGGAGGAACGGGGCTGTGTCTAATTTCCTCTGAGCAAAGAGATTCTCAGATTATACAGAGAGAGAGAGAGAAAGAGAGAGCCACACTTTAATGATGCTGTAGCCTCTGTGTTTTATTACAGACTGAAATCATTACATTGGTCTGTGTGTGAATCATCTCTCAGAAGAACGAGTCCCGTGCCCGGAGGGAGGACTACAAAGAAAGCTGCTCCGATCAAAGCCGACGAAGGAGCTGGAGGTGAAATCACTCAATGCAAAAAAAAGCTTTAGTCTCATCTTCTCATTTATGTTTTTTTTTATTTTCATTTCAGAGAGCAGATCGAGAAAGGAGGCTGATTTTACAGAGATTTAAGAACTGCAGCACGCCAGGTGTGGGGACCATTTTCTTTCTTTGGATGTGAAGTTGAACATTTTTATGCTTGCTCTTTTCAGCACCAAGGCACAAAAGCCGTCAGGGCGAACGGAAAAGATCTTGTGAAATCAAAAGGCCCAGCTTCAGTCTTTCAACCCTGAAGACTCAGGGACTCACAGAGGTTGCCCCTCATACCTGGACACAGCTCAGAAACCTAAAACGTCTAAGTCCTCGCAGAGAAATGCTCTTTAAGCTATGAGGACGAAGCTTTACTGACTGATCGAACACATTACTCTGAATACAGAAAGCTCTGTACTATCTGAGCTTTACAAAAGTGACTGTGCTCAGGTCTTCTTCAGAAACAGTTCCTAAATTCACAGACACACACCAACCTTCAGATGTGTCTACGACACTGCTGACTCATAGGGATGCTCCATATTGGCTTCTCTGCCGATACCACTCAATACCGATATATGCAAGCTTAATATACATAACATACGGTCTTGTGTAGAATAAACACATGATTCCTAATTTTATTTTGATATCCTACTGGATACATACACAAATGCAACATGTCTTTCCAAATGCACACACTGCAAAATGCAAGAACAGTTTATACTTACGTTTTGGTATCTTGAGTGACAAAATAATACAAGTAAAAAAAAAGGAATAGCACAAAAAAGTTTTTAAAAATGTAACATAGCCCTCCTTAAAGTGTAACAAATGAAGTTCCAAGAAGATTGATGCTGACTGGTTCATCTGACTGGCCTATATCTTTCCCCCTAGGTTTTCATGCGCGAGAAGTTAATTTGTATGTATAAAAACAAGCATTTCAGAATTGTCAACAGGGCTGGACTGTTATGCATCCTAAAGTGTGTGCCTGTTGACATCCCATGCTGCCTCAATGCAGGCTCAAGAATGCTGAAGCCTACAGAACAGACTGGTTATTAAAAACCTGATACCAATTTTATACTCCAAACCAATATCAGCTTAATTACTGACCAATAATATCAAAGGGCCGATATTATTCAGCATCACTACATATAAACTATGATGGTTGGAGCCCAGTGGACCACACCACTAGCAACTGATTGTAGAAGAATAATGGAACACAATGACAGACTCACCAGATCTGATGAGGAGCATGAGCTTCTCTGCTGCAATTGAAACAGTGGGACAACAATAATTTCTTTCCTCTCACCGGGCCTCATTCACCAATAAATGCGTAGAAATGTCATTACTCTCAGTATAAGAAAGGTATGTATACGCAAAATCACCATCCGATTCATGACACACTCATAACAGCCGTTTTTGTTCTCACCAACTTGTTTAAATTTATGATATAGAAAAATTTGAAATTGAGAGATGTTCCCACAACCTGCAATCGGCATAAACCCCGCCACAATTCATACATACAAGGACATCTGTTCGGTGCATCAGGGGGAGGTGCCATCAGCCTCCATGTCCCCATTGCAAGCGCCAACCATACAGCCCACTCACCAAGAGTGTGTCAGCAGACCCACATCCTGACCAACCAGGTGCTCTCTTGGGTGCTGTGAGAGAGATTGCAGCTGGTATCCAACATAAGGGACACATTGGATCTGGAATGAAGTCTGAGTGGACAGTAAAGCTGTGTGTGCATCATTGGCTCAGATAATGAATAAAGATAGAGGAGAAGCAATTTATTCATGTCTCCATTCAATTTACACTAATTTGTGGAGATGTTGATTGGAGTGGTTGACAATTTCATTAACAGAAATGTGTTGTTTTAATATTTTATTTAAGATTCTATATTTAAGTTTGACAAGGGAGGAAGGCAAATACTTTAGTGGTTATTTAATACAATTAGCCAATGCAGTTTTTTTATTGACTTTTAGTAAAGACTATTTTCTTTTACAAAAAGCATTTCAAAAGTGTCATGCCTTAACTATGAAGGGTATGTTTTTTAAGTTTTTTACAAAGCTGATCAGTCATCATTGTGTTCAGGCACGGTCTGGGGAGGTTCCACATTTGTTAGTAGAGTATGAAGAAATTCAAGTAAGATGAATCATAAATCTGTGATGAATCACCTCCACCTCTATGATGAATCGCAGAGTTGTGTGTCAAACGTTCATACCCACGATTTAAGTACAAATTTGGGAGTACACATTGTTTGTTAATGAGGCCCACTGCCTGTAATGCAGCCCGAGGAAAAAGGGTTTCTTTTTTTTAATTTTCAAAACAATTTAGAAACAGAGGTTGTGCACCCAAACTGTGGAAAAAGTATCAAATCAGAGGTAAATATGTAGATTTTACTAATGAACGGAGGGTGTTGTTTTAAACTCAAGTACATCAATAGCCCTCACACCCCTCAGCAGCACAGAAACAACTCCAAAAAAACAACAGATAAGAGAGAGTAAAGAATCTGGAGCATCTGCAGCCAGAGGCTGAGTTTCCTACAAAGGCAGTGTTTTATCACCATGCAGCTCTGATACTCTAAGTGAGGGCGTGGACGGCTCCATCCTGCGGACAAGGTTGTAGAGCAGCACCTGAATGCTAACGGCTGCTAGCTGATGCTAATTGGCTGGAATCATGTTGTTGAGTCTGACCTCAGGCTACAGAGCCAGGCTGTGTGCAAACATGGAGCCCCATCTGACAGAAGATGGACGGGATCAGACTCTCAGTCCACACCTTCAACCCGACATGAAGCACATTCAGAGAGAAAGGTGGCTGCTGAGGGCAAGATCTGAATGTAGAAATGGCCTTAGCACAGAGAGATTAACCCATCAGAGTGAAAAACACTACAGCACTCTTTTCTTTGACAGTTCCTGCTGGAGCATTCATCTATCCCAGTTTATCATGCCTTCATCTCACTGAGAGGAGCTGTGTAAGTATCAGAGTCTACAAGCTTGACATACATGAATCCATCCCAGAAGTCTCTGGAATATCTGAGGCATGGCAGCAGAGTCCTGACCTGCAAACAGCAGCACCAGACAGAGTCAAAGGCTCTGGTAGCTGCTTCTTTCGTCCATCACAGCCTCTCCTCTCATCCTTTCCTCTAGATTTCAGGGACTCAGAGTTTGTCTTGTTCTCACTGTTTGTGCTGATGAGTCAAGCAGCAGACTTCCATGTTGATCTGTTGGAACTCTTTCAGCCGACAGTGGCGTAGTAGTAAAGATGAAGAGGAGGAGATCACACACACACACACACACACACACACACACACACACACAAAGAAGGACTTGTTACTCTACAAACAGAGAGCAAAGCGGCCCAGAGCAGCAGGATGGTCTACATTTAAGTTCATTACAGAGTAGATGGACTCCCATGGACCGCAAAGACATTCAAAGCTATCAGACATTTCCAGGATGAGCTGCACTTATGAAGACAAATAGAAAGAATGTTGAGGACTTTTCCCTTTTGCTTTCAAGTTTATTTCCACATGAAGCTGACAGGAGTACAGATCAAGAAGTATTCAGGAAAGTTCTCGGAGACAGCGGGTGGGCTGATGTTTGAATCCTGATTTGTGAACCCTTCACATGCAATAGGAGGAAAAACAACATCTGAGGTTAAAGACAGACAAGGACAAAGAAGAAGTCTGCGCCGACTTAGCCAGAGATGTTCACAAGTCTTTGGTCACGAGTCCAAGTCAAGTCTCAAGTTTTGGTTATGAGTCAAAAAAGAAAAAGTAATGACTGTTCACGAGTTCCAAAACAGGAGCCCGAGACGAGTCTGATGCCTTTTGAGCACAAGTTCAAGTCAAGTCTAAAGTCCCTGTGCCCAGTCGCAAGTTTGAGTCCCCATCTCTGCACTTAGCCCTGGTAGAAATACAGAAACTGTTCTCACAGTGTCGCTCTCTGCTGCATCACCTATCAGAAACATCAGACTCAGACCTCCACAGACTGAGGCCATGTCCATACTTACCCATGTATCTGTGAATCCACATATTTTTATGCATCTAGGCCTGTCATCCACAGGAAACTGCAGTTTTACATCACTAAAATGATCTTTTCTGAAAACTCTGGCCAAAGTAAAGATTTTGGAAAGCTCCAGTTACATGGTTTCATGTATACACTGGTGACCAGAGTTTTTGGATCTCAAATTTCACCGCTTGCAACAAAAAAAGCCATTAACATCAAATATGTGCAATGTTATGCAAAGCATTAATGTTGCAGGCGTGTTAGTTTTGACACTGATGCAAACACTTCTTACCGCTTATTTCTGCAAGTTATTACTGATGTTGAAGGGCAAACCTCTTTATTGGTCCTAACATAAGATCCCGTGATTAAATCTGGCAGAATATACACAATGACGGGTATTCATCCTGATTGGCTGATTGACTGGCATGGGTTTCATGTCTGAAAATTAATGCCACCTATGGGTCTGGCATGCTTAGAGCCACACTTCTGATGGATTTGCCTGGTTATGTGTGGACATATTTCTTTCTTTTTTGGTAAACAATCCGGTGTGGACGAAAGTATTATTAAAATTGAATGAGGGGTAATATTCATTATCAAGAATAACTGGCTACTCGTGTACAAGGCCTAAGACTCAGCTTCTTGCTGCATCTCCCACGGAGGAAACTTCTCACTGTGAGTGACCTGTGTGAAAAGCTGATTCTGAATATTTTGGAACAAATCAACCAGAACATTTGAGGCGTCCACTGTTAAAAAAATTGATATTTTGTGATGTGTCAGGCAGAAGAAATATTGTTAAATAATGAGCACTTAAACCCAGTAATAATTCACGTGTCAGATATCTAGTTATAACTATTTCTATTTTTCAAATATTAACAAAACAAAAAACAAACAAAACAGGCAAGAAATGAATAAATGAGTCAATCTATTGATCAACAAACAAAAAAATTGAAACAAATCCCCCCCATCCTTCTCCCCAGTATGGCTCTATTGACTTTTGTTTAACATTTGTGTCAACACAAATCAACATTTGGCTTAAATGGGGTGATTGATTTTAAGTTGGTCTTGGAAGATTTTTTTTTCTTTTTTTGTTATGCTCCAAAGAAGGCAGAATATTGAGATAGAGACCCAAGGGATTTTCTTAAAGGTTTTCTCCTTCCATTTAGGGCTGGGCGGTATACACGGTGTGACGGTAGAAACGGTAAAAATTTGGCCCACGTTAGAGATTTGTGCTCTACTGTCATACAGTGATGTCACGACGCCGGGGTAACGTGACATCACAACGTCGTATCCGCCTCTGTGTGGAAATGGCTGCAAGCACAGTGACGGCGGGGGAGGTGGAACTGGTAACAAAAAAAACGGTACTACTTCCATGATTTGGACGTGGTTTGGGTTCAAAAAGCCAGATGTGGAGCAGAAAAATGTCATCTGCAAGATGTGTGGTAACTGTCGCACAATTGTGGATTACAGAACCTTTTCACTGTTTTTGCCATTTGCCTTATAGGAAACCTCTCTTACTTGAAGTGCTGTTTACAATATCCACTTTATTTTTGTATTATTGAAGAATTTTGTACTTCTGAGGCACAATCCTTATTTCTGTTGTTCTTCTGTATGCTTTTACATTAAAATTACATTATATGCTTTATTTGTTGTTGTTTTAAATCAACTTAGCTTTGATAAGAGACTACAAAACCCAATCAGAAACACTTCCATTATAAATTTTGCACCACAACATTTATACCATGATATGTACCGTTACCGAGAAAGGATTCAGTTTATACCATGATATGAATTTTGGGTCAAACCGCCCAGCCTTACTTCTACTGTATGTATTGCATTCTTCAGCAGTACAGTCGGACACCAGTTCATTTATCCAATGTCTCGTTGATGGTGGGTCCTCATATTTCCAGTGTGTTAAAATGCACGTCTTTACAGCAGTACTACCAAGTAAGATACAGCGTTTTTTATGGTGGAAAGTGTTGGAATGTTCAGTTTTCTGACTGAGACAACCAGAGATGCTCCAGCAAATGATGTTGATATCAAACAGAGGAATCATTCACCTCCGACAGATTTGGATCTGTGGATCACTTTTATGATCACTGTGAACTCCCCTGCTCTTCCAAAGTCATGTTTGTGCAGATATGTCCATCACATGAAAGAGGTGGTATGTTTTGTCTGAGCAGCTGACCCCAACATGAACACATTAGAGATCAGCAGAGGAGCACAGGTGGCGTGTAAAAGACGTCTGGATATTTAGGTTTTAATCCACTCCTGTCCAACATGATTACAACAATCAAAGTGAAGTTGAGCATGGTTTAGTTCTGCTTCTGTGGATTATTAGAGCTGCTGATCACACAGAACAGAGTTCCTTTGGCAAACAACTAAAGAGCTGATTTCTGCTCCATCACAATCAGCGCTCACAGGAAACCACACCAAGCAGCGGATCAATCAATACAGATCAATAAGGAGAGCTGCCAGCTGCACACACACACACACACACACACACACACAAATCTACTTCTTTACAACCTGCACACACATGAGCACACACATATAGCTACACACTCTGTCACCTACTGACCATTTCCCTTCAGTCAGGACAGAGAGAGCTGTCAGAGGTTCACAGTGTAAGTAATACATGACTGAAACACACACACACACACACACACACACACACACACACACACAAACACACCCTATCTTCTCCCTGATCCTCTTTCTGTCTGCTCTTGGACAGGTCTGTTCAGAGCTGATGTCACTCCTCCATGATCCCTCTTTCTTTGTGGAGAGCATCACACATGAGCTCACCGTGCTGCACACACACACACACACACACACACACACACACATACACAGAGATAGGATCAGATGTGTTTTCCTCTCCTGGGTCTGATCAGTACGTTGAGTGTGTGTTGCGCGTGTGTTGAGTGTGTGTTGCGCGTGTGTTGAGTGTGTGTTGAGTGTGTGTTGAGTGTGTGTGGCTCAGAGGCTGTCTGAGCAGCTCTGCTCCTCTGCACATTTCTCCATGCTCCCTCTCACAGCTCCTCCTGACACCCTGCCCCGTCTCTCGGATGCCTGGTGGATGCTTTGTGTGCTCTTTGTGTTCTGTGTGTGTGTGTGAGAGAGAGAGAGTGTGTGTGGGTGTGTGTGTGTGTGCAGGCTGAGCTCTTGTTACCTGTTTTGTAGAAGGCATCAGTGTCGGGGTCGCTGGGCGCCTCCTCGGCCGCTTCTGCAGGGTTCATACCGGAATCCGGTTCAGTACGATCCAGCGACAAAGAAAAGACAGGAAAGAGATGAAATCCCGGATCCTCCCTTGTCTTTTTATGCCTCACATGTTCTTTGTTGTGTCCCCTCTGTGTCTCTGTCTGCCTCCATCCGTCCCCCCTCGATGTTTCTCCCTCTTTCGGTCCCCTCTCTCGGTTTGTTTGCTGTTTCTGGGCTGGCTTCGTTTCTCTCTATTGTTCCTAGTCCAACCTCCCTCTCTCTGCTGTCCGCCAGGGTCTCTCTACCTCCCTCCCTCTGCCGTCACTCCCCGAGCCCCTCCCCTCCCCTGCCCNATTTCTCAACAGCTTTAAAATTCTTTTTATTTGCAAAGAATGTTTTATTTAAAAAGGTTCAAGCATAAAATAATGCCACTGTATTTTTAATTTCCATTTACAATAACTGACATTCAATTTTTAGAGTTTAATTACTGTGGATACTTGTCAGGACGGTTGCACCACCTGACATTTTGGGGGTTTGAGGAACCAAAACACAAAAAAACATGTTATATTTTAATAGTTTAAAGATGTGTTCAAATAACACAGGTTTCATAGAATAAAGAAATACATGTGATGAAATACTCAATTCATGATGGAAGGAAATATTGCACTCAGACACAAAAAAGGGACGTCACCTCATTGACCCTTATATATATCCTGATTACTTTACATATCTGAAGAGCGTATAGACTTATTTCTATAAACAACATTATCTTTTTGAAACTCAACTTACTTGGTTTACTTTGGCAAAAGAAAAAAATTATAATCTGAATCATGTCCCAGCCAACTCCAGCGGCCTCACCAGTGTGCCTGAAATTCTCTGTACATTTTGAGTACATTTTGAGCAACCTTGCCTGGCTTTTGACCGGAAGGTGGGTATTTTGAAAATGTGCTGCCTGGCCAAAAAAAAAAAGTCTCTTCCTGGATTTAACTGAGCAAATAGGTACAAGCCTCTTTGAAAATAACTTCATGGGCCATTATCTTTCAGCTGCCAGTTATTTAACCACTTTAATGAGAAGTATAATGAGTAACTTCTCATTTCTTAAACAACCATGGTAAAAGATGCATCCTGGGATCGAAGATAAGATATGTCTGTTTCTGGAGGGTTCAAATCATCAGCATGCATCAAGCAGAGAAAACATCTGAGTAGATGGATGCAGAAACAACTAAAATTGGTGTAAGACATGTCCAACACGTTATCAAAAACTGAAAGGTTGGTGGGGGACCATCAGCTTTCAGGAAGAAATGTGGTCAGAAGTAAGGCTAAGTAATCATTAAGTCATCAGTAAGGCTAAAAAAAAAAAAAGGTTCAGTTAACTAGGGAGCATAAAGATTGGATTCTGGAGCAATGGAAGAAGGTCATGTGATCTGATGAGTTCATATTTACCCTGTTCCAGAGTGATGGGCGCATCAGGGTAGGTAGGGAGGCAGGTGAAGTGATGCACTCATCATGCCAAGTGCCTACTTTACAAGCCTGAGGGGGCAATGCTCTCATCTGGGGTTGCTGCAGTTGCCCAGGTCTAGGCTCAGCAACATTATATTCCCAAAGAATGAGGTCAGCTGACTACCTGAATATACTGAATGACCAGGTAATTCCACCAATGGATTTTTTCTTCCCCAATAACACGGGCATATCCCAAGATGACAATGCCAGGATTCATGGGGCTCAAATTGTGAACGAGTGGTTCAGGGAGCATTAGACAACCTGGATCAGCCCCCACAGTGTCCAGACCTTAACCCCACTGAGAATCTTTGGGATGTGCTGTAGAAGGCTTTGTGCTGTGGTCAAACTCCCTCATCATTAATACAAGATCTTGGTGAAAAATTAATGTAACATTTAACACACGATTTTGGACGTTGTAAGGACCAAAATAATTTTTCCAAAAGCAGTGTTTAATGGTCCATTATTTTAATATTTCGCTTCTGTTCCAGAACACAAAAAGTTCAAAACTTTCTGATTTCTTCTTTGTTCCTTGCAAAATGACAAAAGTTTCTGGTCTTTGTTTTTGTTCTGCAAACCAGTTAGATGCCCTGTTTACAACACCCAGGCCAACACTGAAACATCAGTGATAGGAAGGTTGGAGGTTGGTAGCTGCTCTTTTATTTGTAAGGCTGACATTTAATGCATATGATGGGCTAGATGATGTTATCTTGACTGTCCTTAAAGGTAAGCCTCTGAAGAGCATGACCACACCTTAAGACTTCAGCCTGTATTTTTGATATTTCCTGTCATATTTTTCTTTGTTGTGGTTTTGGTTTGTAGCACCAGAGACTTTCATATTCAGCTTTTCTGGATTGTTTTAACAGCTGCACAGATCTCTCCTGACAATCTGAAGCATTACTGGTGTGACAGGCTGAAAAAGAAAATGGCCCTGTCCTGAATATACAGTTGTGCCCAAAGGTTTACACCCCTCAGCAGAATTTCAGATTTTATGGCCTCTCCTCAGAAAAGATGAATGATAACACAAAATCCTTTCTGTCACCTTTGGTTAGTGGCTGGGTGAAGACATTTATTGAAAAAAAAAAAGTCATAATGGCATTTACACAAGTCTGGTGGTTTTGGCCTGATAAATGCACAAAAGTGAACACAAACATGTTTGAATGTTTACTAAAGATAACCATCCTCACCTGTGATCTATTTGCTTATAATCAGTGTGTGTAATTAGTGAACAGGGTCATTTATGAAGTTTCTGTTGTCATTATGATTTAAAAAGAGTAAACACAGTTGTTTGTTAATAAATGTCTTCACCCAACCTCCAATCATGAGTGACAGAAAGGTTTTTGTGTTATCATTCATATTTTCTGAGAAAAGGCCAGAAAATCAGAAAATTCTGCTGGAGGGGGTGTAAACTTTTAGGCACAACTGCACCTGGGGTTTAAAAGTATTCCTTAGCCTAGGCCAGTTAATTTAACTACAACATTTATATATCGGTGTTCCCCTTATGATTATGAGCTCCTCCCCTTGGGTCATGTTGTTTGCCTCATTTACATCGCGTTATGTTGTTTCATAATTTCAATACAAGCACATATGTGTGCAATTGCATTTAGAATAAAATGTATTTATTGTTGACACAAATATGCATCAGTCAGTCCAATAAATTTAACTTTGTTTTAAAGCCAAGTCTAAAACAAAACCCTTCGAAATTACTACAACAGGAACATTTGCATTATTAAAGCAGCTATGACAATAAAACATTTAATTCAAAATAATGCTGTGCGCAATATTTTTTATTGTTTAATTGCCATAACTGTTAATAGATAGATACACACACACATGCACACACACGCTCACACACAGGGTAACCACCTACCAAGGCTGTTAACTCAGCGTAAACACTATTTTGCTAATTGTCTTACATGCATGCAATTACTATTTTATTCTGTTTTGTTAAACAATTTAATCTAAATATTAAAGTGAAATTGCACAAAGTGAAGTTATTGCTGTAAGCTGTTTAAAGGAACAGTTCAATTTAAAGGATATCTAAAGTTAAGATAACATAATTGCAGTCAAAATAGAACCCAGTTGCTTATGGAGCAGTTGAGTTTCACATTTATAAGAAGATTTATTCTTCAAATAAAGAATTCAAATTGCTATTTATCTTGTTCAAATTTAAGAAAAACACAGGTTTGATCACTCCTCAAACTTTTAATGTATTTACTCTTCCTATGTTTTGTCCAAAAAGTTTAACTATTTTTAGATTCAAACAGGACATCAGTCAAATTATGGCCAGATTATTCATCTTTTTTTTTGTAATTAAATGAAACTGTAAAACATACGTCACTGTTTGAGTTCACAGTGATGATTCTTCTTTGAATCAAACATTTTTTTAAATACTTCACCCCATGCACAGGAGGGGTATAATATAATCTGGCCTGGAGGGGTGTAGTCTGGCCAAAGCCATTTAACCCTGGCTGTACAGTTGTGCCTAAAAGTGTACACCCCCTCTAGCAGAATTTTCTGATTTTTTGGCCTTTTCTCAGAAAATATGAATGATAACACAAAAACCTTTCTGTCACTCATGGTTAGAGGTTGGGTGAAGACATTTATTAACAAACAACTTTGTTTACTCTTTTTAAATCATGATGACAACAGAAACTTCAAAAATGACCCTGTTTATTTTTTTTTTTACACACACACTGATTACAAGCAAATAGATCACAGGTGAGGATGGTTACCTTTAGTAGAAATTCAAATACATTTGTGTTAACTTTTGTGCATTTATCAGGACAAAACCATTATGATTATAACGTCATTATGATTTTAAAAGAGTGAACAATTTTATTTTTTATAAATGTCTTCACCCAACCACTAACCATGAGCGATAGAAAAGATTTTGTGTTAGCATTCATATTTTCTGAGAAAAGGCCAAAAAAATGAGAAATTCTGCTGGGGGGTGTAAACTTTTGGGAAAATTCAGGGGGTGGATGCAGTCCTACAGGTTTGTGCATGGTGTGAGATGATTGGTTGTGTCTGACTATGTCCTCTTCTTTCAGTGGCAGCAGAAGTTCACACAGATCTTATCAGACTTCAGGGACGAGGATGAAGCTTGAAATATAGAGGGCAATAAAAGCAGTGTTGGAGAAATGCTGTACTGCTATGCTTGTAATCTATGTTATTCTGAAGTCAAGGACAGACTGCTCATGCAGAAAGTAGATATCAGCTGTTTACAGAATGTGGTTACATGATGTCCATTCAAATATGATCTGCCTGTGAACTGCTGGTTTTTACATGATTAATGACGATACGATCACGGCAGATGATGATTTCACTGTGAATAAAGAGCTGAACAACGGGGAAGTCTTTGAAGCTGATGGGAGTCAGGGTGCTGGATGCACCTCTGATCAGACTTCCCTTTTGCAAAAGCATAAACTGAGTATCTGTGCCTTGGAGCTTCTTTCGACACCCGCAGCAGCTGATAGTGTGCTTAAACCCAACAAACAGCATCCTCTCAACAATAACTGTGCTCCTCTTCCACTCCTCAGCTCCTCTGATAATCACCCTGAGTGTCCCTGAATGTGAAGAGAGATTTCAGACACAGAGGAGGGTCATGACCTCTGTCTGCTGCTCATATTTAGCTTCTCGGCGTATTGTTAGTTTTCATGGGTCATTAACTATTTGGTTCAAACACTCATTAAGTCTGTGTTCAGAAATCTCAGGATGAGCCAGGATGAACTGATGGAGACAGTGTTTGTTCATTGTGGACTTAAGCATCTTTAACTTTGACTCATGTACTTGAATTAAGACATTTGAGTTAGACTGTTATTTAGCAGCTTTTTACACACTCACATAGGGTATCAGCAGCCTTAGACAAGGATGGAGTCAACAGGAATCAAACAGTGAAATAAAAACAGATTCAACATTCAATAATAGGCATTAGAGACATTAGTCTGCCGTCTACAGATGTTACCCACTTCAGACCAGTTGCATGTAACCTGTTCCTCTGTTTGAGCTTATTGCTATGTGAGGCCGCCATCTAGAGGATGATACGTATCATAACAGCAGAGACACAATCACAAGAAAAGCATGCAGTGCCCAGAGTAATCAGCAGAGGGAGACACAGACTGAAAACCCAGAGCTTGAGACTCTTCACTCAACAGCACACATCAGTCTCAGACCACCAAGTCCTCACTGCCTCTCTGTGCCATCAACTTTAGACCCTCACAGTTCTCCTCCAATATGACAATTTAAGATAAGAAAAGAAGGATAAGTACACAGTGAGGGGATGTGGCAGTTAGAAAGAGCTTCTAGAAAGAGTTGGCTGCTCTTTCAACTGTGACATTTTTCAAAAGAAGGTGAAGAAGGCGACTTTCAGTCCATCAAAGTGAGTCTCTTAGCAACAGTCATTCCTATTGTCAAGGAACATTACAGGCATGAAGGTAAACCCTCAATTGACTGAGCAGCCAAAGATTGCAACTCCAGCATCTGGCAGAAAAGGTTTATATTAGGCCTTTGAGTACCAATCAAATATTTTGGACCAAATCAAATGAGTAGAGGACAAGACCAGAGGGCATGAGTCAGTGTGTCCTCTGAGACTTTACACCTGCCATACAATGGAGAAACAGGGATAAAAATAATGCCATCTGTGTTTAGAACAGATAAGTCGATGGACCACCTTAAATTGAATCAGCTGGTGTCTACTGTTCACAGAACAAGAATGTACCATAGATAGACTCTTGTCCCACAAATCCTCTGAGAGAGCAATGCCCAGTTCCTTTGCCCAGCTCTCCTGGATCTGAGTGGAGGGATCAGGGGAGAGAGAGGGGAGGGGTTAAAGAGGATTTTTTCTTAAGTTTGAGGTTGTTTAGGTTGTTTTCAGTTCCTTAGGTTATTTCTTTGCTCTGTATTAGTATCAGTCATTTGCCTTGTGTTGTAAATATTGTTTATTTGTAAATTTACTTAGTGCTCAGTGGTGTGGGAGGAGTCCTGGGGCAGAGGCCAGGAGAGGTGGGGCAGGGTGTGTCTCTTCTGCTGGTGCAGCTTTAATTAAGGATCTGCTGCACCTGCAGAGTGTGTGTGAGAGGCTCCAAGTCTTTTGTTCTGCTGAAGGCTGCATGTGTGGATTGTGTGTTTTTTCCATGTGAAAAGAAAAAACCAAGACCAGGGGCCTGTTGCACAAAACTAGGATAAGGGATTAAGCCGGGATATCTTGGTTATCCTGGCTCAACTTATCCTTGATCCGGTTGCACAAAACTAGGATAGTGGGAAGTGGGATATGTTATGACCTATGTTACCATGGAGATTTATCCTGAGGAGCTAGCCTGCTCCAGACCAGGCTAAGTTCCAGGATCTATTTAATCCCATCCCTCATCTCAGTCAGTATCCACTACAAATCTAAGCCAGTAGTTACTTCAATGTCCACATGTGTTACAAAAGTGTAAGATGACCTGGGTGACAGTAGTAGATTTGTAAATACTAGTTATTAAATAAATGAAATAAGTGAAATATTTATTTATTCATTTTTATGTGTCACTTCACATTGAACTACAAGGAAATAATTATAAGGATAAATCAAAGCAGGTAAACCATCATCTCTTTTCAAAACTGAACTCACAAAGTGAAACTACAAGACAGAAAGCACAAATTTAAAGCATATTCCAGAATATAAGGATAATTACACATTCAAATGTCTGACATATTATGTAGGTGCAGAAGTGTAACTTTATTTACGTCCTGTTTAGGTGTGTGTTTACTTGTCTGTTTATTTATTACGACCTAGGAGGGACGAATGTGTGTCATTTGTTGTTTGTAGTACTCTCCGGTTTAGTTAAATTTAACCTATTTTATTTATTGAAGGAAACCCCTACTTGGCCAAATTTAACTGAAATTAACCGCACCTGTCTCTGCTGCTGCACAACATATCTGACTAAATTCAAAAGATGCTTGGTAAGTAAAATAATGTAACACGTACTGGTCCCTGACCATCGACCATTGTGGTCATCAGGGAGGAGACAGGATTGTCTCAGTCCATGTGTGATGGTGCTCTGGGGGTCCTCCCCTTCTTCAGGTCCACCACACTGAGTAGGACAGCACAGGCCACAGTGATGTGATGTCACGGTGATGTCATATGCCCTCACAGGGCTGACCCCTAAGTTTTGAAGATGGTGAAAGCGTGCCTTCGGGGGTCAAAGGTCATTTCACCCTTGGCCCTCGTCCTGGCCTGATTGTAGGGTCTGCTGTGATTCCTGGGGTCTGTGAAGGATGTCAGGAGATAAGACTGACAGGTTTACATCTGCAAGTATAAGAGGAAGACTATTGAAATCAGTTCACATCACAAACAGTGCACAGAGTTCATCAAAATCAAAAAGTCATGTTTACCTGAACATTAAGGTAAAAGTATTAAAAGGATTTTCTTTACAAAAAATCCTTCAGGGGCACATGAGGGGGATTTTATCTATCTATCTATTTTTATCTATCTATTTATCTATCTATCCATCTATATATATATATATATATATATATATATATAAAACGTGTCTGTGTGTTTCTGTGTCTGTGTGAGTGTGCGCGCGCATGTGTATGTGTGCGTGGCGCTAATTAAACAGCATTAGGAGCAAAGATACGATTTTACAATCTGATGAAGCAGCATATTTCACTCATATCTGTTGTCAGTTCCACTCAAAATTTAAACTCATTCACAATCAGAGAAACAACTCAGTTTTCGGAGACGTTAAATTATTATTATTTTCTTAAATTATTATTGTGAAATTTCGGAGACCCGAGTGCGTTTTTGCGCACTACTTACTCATTGGGCGGTGCTTTCTGCCGTTGATTCATAGCTGTGGTGGTGTTGTCTTTCTTCTTTAATCGGTCCTTTTCCTCCTCATAAGCCTCCATGAGGATTTCTGCCCCTGACACTGCTCTCGTTGCCATGGTGAATCGGTGAATCTGTGATCGACGGCGGGGTCTATTTAACAAATCCGGTGCGCGCACTGATCCAGGATTGGTTTCACCTGGCTTGATGAATCCGTGTCCGGTCATCCTGGCTTAGTCTTTGTGCAACCGACTGAGCCTGGGTGCTCCTGTTTTGGATTCATTGAACCAGGCTCAAGCATTCATCCTGGATATCTTAATCCTACTTTTGTGCAACGGACCCCAGAGCTCTGGAATTTGCTGACTCCTGCGTGTTTTTGATGTCTGCCTTCTTCATCTACATCCTTCTGCTGTTGTTTCATCCTGTTGGTAGAGGTTAACTTACACCTGAAACCCTACAGGGCACATTACATTTTTCTCTTAGCTGATTGAATGAAGGAAATTTCCCATCAGCGTAGATGTCTTTAATGTTGACCATACCCCTCTTCTTCCAGATATGATAAGTTTGTATCTAACTGTTAGGGTAAAAATGAGTGGTTAAAACAGATTGGTGCCTGCACAGAGGTCCACAGTAAACCTGAAAAACTCCTGATTTGATTTAAGAGCCTGATAGAATGTTTGATAACAAAGCATAAAGCCTTTAATGGCTCAGGCTTCTCCATCCATCCATTTTCTTAACCGTCTATCCTATTCAGGGTCGCAGGTGGCTGGAGCCTATCCCAACTGTCATTGAGCGAGAGGCAGGGTACACCCGGGATTGGTCACCAGTCAATCACAGGGCTGACATAGAAACAAACAACCATTCACGCACACACTCACACCTACAATTTAGAGTAATCAATTAACCTACCGTGGGCATGTTTCAGGTCTGTGGGAGGAAGCCGGAGTACCCAGAGAGAAACCACGCTTGCACAGGGAGAACATGCAAACTCCAAACAGAAAGGCCCACCACAGTATTTGCTTACTGTGCAAAAACATCAAGGCCCTGGTGGTGGAATCCTGGGCCCAACCCAGGGCGTCGCCTGGTACCATGTTTTTTTCTCTCCCATTCTTTCCTAGTATCATCCATGACTCCATGTGATGAAACGGGGCGCTGAAGGAAAGTGGTTCTCCCACTCCTGTCCTCCCCATGTTATTTGTCTCTGTCTCTTTAATGCTTCTTGGATGGGATGAACTGAAAGGCAAAATCCTATGTACTGAAACAAGTACACTAGTTCTCAATAAATGAATCTTGAATCTTGAATCTTGATCATGATTGCTTGGAGGTCATCAGACCTGGATGGCCCTAGAGTGACAGATGAGGCTGGAAACACCAGGGAGCACTTTAATGGTTAGTGGAGTTGTTTCTTTTGAGCTGGGGCTTGAGTGTGATTGGACTTGTTGGCTCCCTCCTACCCACAAGTTGGAGCAGCTGCGGCAGGTGGAGCCGAAACATAAGGGCCTGGGCTCTGAGGCTGAGCGTCCTTCACAGGGCTGTTGTAGCAGAGTTGGGAGAGCGGCAGGTAAAGCTCTGGCGTACTGCCTTGTTCTCTAAGATGACACCTTAAATCCATCTATTTTTGGGAGGGCTACGCTGCAAAGAGAGCATTCAGTTCTGCGCTGGGAGCCCAAGGAGGTGGATGCAATTTCTGGCAATCCTCTAAAAAGCCTGGAACGTCCGCAAGCTGAGCGTGTCACATGGTTGCAGGAACACAGGAGGAGAGCACTTGCACTTGAGATCACTTGCAGCTTTCTCAAAATCCAAAACCCAAAAAGAAATAAAAATATTCTGAAAAACCAAAAATCTTTTCAAAAAAACCCAAATTCAAACTGAGACAAGGAAAAACTGGCAGGAAACTCGGGAGAACACGGAGCAGACCAGACTTGACACAACATAACAACACATGTCAATGAACAGACGAGAAACTGAACTCAGAACAGAGGCTAATTAGACACGAGACCAATCAACACAGGTGTGACAGAAGACATAGATGAAACACACAAAGGGCAATCAAACAGGAGGGAAATACAAGGCCTGGTGACAAAATATGTGGAGCAAGTAAAAAGAAACAAGAGACGATTAAAGCCAGATTTCTGTTCGACGCGTCCACGAGGTCTGCCTAGCTCTATGCGGACTTATGATGTCATTTTAACAGCCTCGTCCCCTTGCACGGTCCCTTTCACATGGAAGATATATGCGTTGCTCACCTCTGAAAATTTGTAACTCCAAGGTGGAGACACATGGACAATATGGCCTAAAGTTGGAAAACACAGACTTTTATTTGATTTGTCACACAGAGATCACCATGAGAACACTGTGAGATCACTATTCATCACACTACAGAGAAGGGGAATAGGCAAAAAAAATAATGTTGAAAACAGAGGAAAGAAAAGGCAGACTTCTTCTATCCCAGTTTAGTGCACTGGTAGATGTGTGTTTGTGATACACCACCCTCTGCATTTTGGGAATAGAGGCCAACGGACTTTGCGTGGAGTTAAAAAAAAAGCAAGAAAGACACGCATTCTCTGATTCAGACCTTGGGTATCTTTTTTCTGCGCGTCACATTCATGTGGAAAGCATAACAGTCTTAACTAAGATAACAGAAAACCTGAAGAACACAAGACACAGGGAATAAAACAAGAAGGAAGAAAACGACAAGAATCAGTAATGAACATAACTCAAGATTCCCAATCAAAACACAGAGACACACCAAACACAAGAATGCAACATAACAAAATCCAGAATCATCACAGTTAGGGTGGGACATAAATGCCACTGCATGGACACTGCCGCTCTCTCTCCAATTAAAGTTAATGACGATCGCCCATCAGTGACTTGTCTCTTTCCCCGCAGTCATTTTCCATAAATCATGATCCATCCATAGAACCAGAGAGAGGACATTCTTTGGTAGAGTAAAAGTATTTGAAGACCAGCATGAGTCTCACACTGCTGATGATCTGTGGGCAAGACAAGAAGGGTACCAGCTTGGTAGATGTTTCAGTAAAAGAACCCGGGAAAATTGTTTTAGGTTCCGCCGTTACAAACACGTCTGTAATTTTAGTACATTTGGCAGTGTTTCCATGGAGGATACTTTTTCTTGGGCAGGTCTTCTGTTCCTCCTTAAAGTTTCCTCTCAATCTCCGAACAGTTAATGTTATTCTAAACTACTGCACTGCACTCCGGCGCACCGTACTAGAGACCGTACTGATTGGGCCAGCCCTGTGACCGTAAAGAAAATAACCAATTGGCTGCTGACCGAAATGATTCATGGGCTGTTTTTTCTTTTTTTGCAGAATGCTTCACACAGGTACAATTGTAGGAAAATTCGTTGGTGTCTAGCAATGTGATTGGCCAAGCCCAGTGTACACAATCGAACATAATCGAACTGAGTGCAAATTATTACCTTGATTATATTGAGAAGATTTTATAGGTTCCTTTTTATAGTGTGGTTAAACTAGCGCTAAGCTTCATTTGGGAGTGGGTTTAATTTCTGGAAATTCAAAATACATTTTGAAATATTTCCAGCTCCCTTGGTAGTTTTCATATGATTACGTTTTTTTTGTTTGTTTTATAATGGCACTGATTTTTATGCAGCAAAAGTTCTCGACTTCTTGATATAGACTCATTATGGACCTGCATGATAAAGTTGGTGTGAGGACTGGGAACAACTTTCAGACTCATGTTATTTTCCCTTTTCATGACAGTATGAATGAATGAAATTTATTCTGGTTCACACTTGTGCAGAGGCTGAGAGGTGCAAACCAAAATGACAAAGTTTGAAACACTTTTACAAATTGAAAAGAAACATATTAACTTTTCACAAAACAAATTTACTTTGTGCAATATACTTTTACGAATGAAAAAACAAATTTACATTTTAAACATTTTAAAAAATTAAAATTTTGCAGAACACTTTCACAAATCCAGAAACAAATTTACAAAGGACAAAATTAGAACAAAAAGGGAATGTACTAAATGCTGAACGTGACCTGGAAGTGGTTACCTGAGTGGTCAGGAGGAAAGGGCAGTGTGAGAAGTGTACAAGTTTTAAATAAAGTTTATGGGATTCAGGAATGTTTTATCCATTTTCTGGAGCCCAGTTGAGTCAAATAACACATTTTTGCTTTTGGTGTGGATGTTCTCAGGAGTCTTTATTCACGAGCAAGGACCATACATCAACATAGAGTTTAAACATTTTATTTACGACATCAGAGAAATGCAATTGTGTGAGCTGCCGTTTTGGGGAATCTATGAGGACAGAGTCCTCCGTAGCTCCCGGGCACGACGGACCCCCAAAAAGCAGATGATTATTTAAGGCAGGAAAATGCAGATTTTAGATCTTTGAAACAAATGTATCGATGACACGCTTTGGAAGACCAACAGCCCATGAATTGGATCACGTGTTCTGAGATGCCGCTACGCGCAGCTGAAGTGGCGGCTCAGATTCTGAAGAAATGGCACGAATAATAAGTGGGAGAGATGCCTGACTGGGATAGAACTTGATGGATGTGTTTGAGAAACCAGAAGCCCGTGGCAATTTGGCTGGATTTGGTGATGTAGAGAGGTTCTGCTGATGTTTTATAAAGCAAATGCCTGACTTGGAGGAAGTTTGAGAGTATGGAGAAGGGATTAACAGATGGTGGGATATTGAAACAGACGATGGGTGTAAGCTGACCAAGTTGATTTGTTTTTGATCTTTTCAAATAGAACGAATGGTGTCTGATGAAAGAAGACATAAATCTGAG
Source organism: Thalassoma bifasciatum (assembly GCA_008086565.1). Classification (NCBI taxonomy): domain Eukaryota; kingdom Metazoa; phylum Chordata; class Actinopteri; order Labriformes; family Labridae; genus Thalassoma; species Thalassoma bifasciatum. The sequence continues at coordinate 106,407 of RPOG01001995.1, forward strand.
ACACATGCATGACGCTTAGGGTCAAAGCGGAGAGTGGAGGCTGTGAATTCAGAGCATCTCAAGAAACTGAAGAAAGCGAGAACGAACATGGATTCCAGGGTTTGTGAGATGTGAGGATTGACGTAGCATGATCGAAGGGTATGAATACAGATAGAAAGAATATCCAAAGTGAGTGGAAGGCAGCTAGATGTTTGGACAGGCTCTTGACGTGCCAGCCCTTTAAGGAGAGAAGACATCTGATGATGGTTATGAGCTGGACCGGGGTTACGGGTGAGGAGTTTTGAGAAGAGGCGTATATCGCTGAGGTAAACTTTGATGGTCTGGGTTTTTATGTTTAGGTTAGAGTGTGCGAAAGTTACAAAGCTAGTCATAGTTAGCAGGTCGAAGGATGGAAATGGTCATTTGTACTGATAGTGAAAATTTTGAAAGCAGGTCCAAGCTGTCCAATAGGAAGACACAGTTGTGGGAGAAAGACTATTGATTATGGCATAGCGAGCATCAATGAGAAGGGGTGTGATAGGGTTCAGAGGTTGAATGTCAGAGCCCAATTTGGAGGAACCGGAGTCATATGCTCTCCTGCATACAGGGCCAAGCTTCTGAACTTCTGAAAGGAGAATCAGAGGGCTTCTGCTGGGGTATCGAAAAGCTTTGGGCTGCTTCTACAGCTGAATGTGAGTTTGACAGCAAAGTAATAAGCACCTCGCCATTGGACGCCAAAGAATTGCCAGGATTCGGGAAGAAGAGGAAGAACCTTGAAGGAGTTGGTAATGTCTGCTTTTGAAAGCCAAGAACCTTTCCCTGCAAGTTTAATGAGTGCTATGGCAAGGTTAATGGTGGCATACTTCAGAGAGTAGTCCTCGCTGGGGATCAGGCTATTGGTGCTGGGCACCATGCTGCTGTGTGGAGCAGAGAGGTCAATGATTAAACGCTTCTTCCTGGAGTATTTCCTAGATGCTATACCGATAGGACTGATGTGGAAGATTGGAAAGGGAGGGGTGGCGAAGGGGCCAATCATGAAACCTTTCTTCGATGCCCCTGGTTGTCGGGAATATGACTGAAGGGACATTCTGCGTGGGGGGAAGAGGAGCAGGCGAGGCTGCTGATGACAGCTTAAGAAAGGCAGAAGAACGTAGGGCCAATCTGGACTTGGCGTGAGCTGGGATAAAGCAAGAGGAGGCTGGATGGGAAAGAGCTCCGCATAAACAGCATGGCAAGGCTGCACGGGCCGCAAAAATGCAACAGTGTCTCATGGTCTAGCCGGCCCCAATATGTGCTCTCACTGAATTGTTGAAGGCAGGCTACAGCCTCAGAAGTGAGATGTACATGATATTGGTAGAAACCGTTTCCTCCGAAATGAAGAGCTAGATTTAAGACGAGAGACATGTAGTCATATAACTCTTGATGGCGCCCAGGAAATTGGGAGCAAAGAATGTCCCTGAAAAGGGAGAAAGGGTAAGCGAACTCTGTTGGATAAAGTTCCCTAAAATGATTGGTTACTGTTCTTCTTTGAGGGTGGTTCTCGTCGAAACCCTCTTGATTTTTATCAGCGCTAGACGCAAGTGAAGGAAGACTAAGGAGAGCAAGATCGATGTAATTACCATTAGTAATCTGTTTACGAAGATTGTTGGATATGAGAGAAGGTCATGACACGAAGGAGCCAGGTTGGCTAGGGGGGATAGAAGAAGCCAAGGTGAAAGTCAGAGGTGCTTTCTGAGATGAAGTCGGCTGGGAGGTAGCTAAATTTTGATGAGGGTGCAGAACAGTGAGACAAAGTAAAGAGAGTGGCATCTTGGTGCTGACAGACTGCTGATGTTGATCAGGGAGCTGAGACGGCAGGGCCAACGGCATCCCGGTGCCCTGATCCCAGCTGACATCAGTGGGTGTTGGGATGAGCTACTGAAGGTAATGGCAACTCGGTGTCCGAAGTGCTAACAGAGGCTACCTGTTGATGAAGTTGTGATTGAGAGGCTGGGGGCAAAGACATCCCGGTGCCTGATGCCCCAGCCATGGCTGCCTTGCTTATTTGTTGATGATAAAATGTAGAAGTTATAGGCAACCTGGTGCCCAAAGCCCCAGCTAACACTAGCATGGGTTGCTGAGGTTGATTCATAGAAGGCAATTGCAACTCAATGCCTGGTACCCTGGCTGATGTAGGCTGATGCTGTGGTTGTGATTAAGCAGCCGGGGGAAAAGACAACCCAGAGCCTGATACTCCTAACGATGCTAATGTGTATTGCTGGGGTACAGCTGGTAAATCAGTGCCCGAAACCCTAGTCAAAAATGTAATTTGACAGGTGCTGAGGTTGCGGTTTAGCGGCCGGAGGCAAAGACATCCCGGTGCCTGATGCCCCGACCAGTGCTGCCCGGTATAAATGCTGTGGGTAGCAGAGTGGAGCCATGGGAAATCTGTTGTCTGCTGCTCCTATTGTGGCAGATGATTGTTGCTGGGATTCAGTTGCAGGGGCAATTTCTAAGTTAACATCTGTTGCTACAAATGAAACTACTTGCTGATGGGATTGATTAGACGAGGCCGGTGCCATATGCCCCTTCTAAGGCAGGTTGAGCATAAGCTTTAGAAAACACTGGCTGCCCTGTGGGTTCTCTGATGAGGTGGGTAGGTGGGAGAGCTGGTGAGAGGCTGCTGTGAAGGCTGACTGCCTTTTCAGGAGGTGACCTTTTCTTTTCTTTTTTCTGGATGGAGGTTTAGTTTCCAATTGCCCTTTAGCTGTGGTGCTGCTCTCTCCGTGTGGGGCGGTGTTCAGGGTGGTGACGTCATGTGAAGGCGCGGCCAGGTCCGGATGCGAGGAAGACAGCAGCGTGTGTAACAGTTTTTGTTTGATGTCGTACCGCTTGAACGGGATATTCTGAGACTTCAGAGTTTTCTGGGTTAAGGGAGGAGGGCTGGGTGACGCTGACGATTCTACATCGGAACGGAAAGACTGGATCCTGACAAGAGATAAACCCGGAGGAACGTGGACCATTGAGGAGATGGTGTGGTGGATCGCTGGAGTCGGTCTCTCTCCGGCGAGTCTTTCCAAGGCTGCATGCGGAGTCCCGGTGGTGGATTGTTCGGCGTCTGAAGTTGAGATTCCCGGCAGATTCCAAGTTGGATTAACGACCTCCTGTTCTCCAAAGAGATCCTCTTCGGACGTGGACAGGGCGATGGCGTCCATTCCTGAAGGCAAGAACGAAGCTGCTCGAATTGTAGATTGAAAAGTTTGGTTTGGCTTCCTTTTGGAAGTTTGAAATGTGTGTTCGGCTTAAGTGCGTGGTCGGCAAATGAAGGAAAAACAAACAGGACATGGGGGTTAGGAGGGTTTAATACCAGAAGAGGAGATTGTTGAGGTGTGGTCCTGCTCACGAAATTCTGCTAAAAAGCTGCACAACAGCATGGAGGAAGTAATAGGACAAGGTGTTGTTGAGGAATACTGCACAAAATATTTCAATGAGGGCCACTCGTACAGTGCAATTGAAGATATAATGGCAAGTTTACACTGAGTTAATTATTCATCTGCAAATGCAGTTGTCAACCATTGATTGAATATAGAATGGACAGCGTGCTTCCGCCTGTCACCGTTCTACGATTTTGAAGCAAAAAAACCCGTTTCTCTAGCCGCCATTGTGCAGCCAGAGTCTGCGCAGTAGAGAATTTCAGTTGGAGCCAAGTAAAAAAGAGAAATAAAAATATTTATTTCTTCTTCTTCAGAAGGTTAAGTCTCCTTTTGGCTCTTTCCCGAAGTTTCTTATATCCCCGATAAAAACTACTCATGAACGGCAGCTGTCAGCTATCATAAAACGAAACTTATATCGCGGTTTTTAACGTCCAATAACTAATGAGAAACCAACTTCTCAAGAAAAAAAACACCTGAACACCATGCAGCCAAATGACATCGTCATACTACCTTAGCGTAAAGATGAGAGAAACGTTTCTACGAGGTATCGTAATTTTTTAAAGTTTTCCCGGCTCATATCTGGAATACATGGGGAGGCGGGGCTTATGACCTATACTGCAGCCAGACACCAGGGGGCAGGGCATCTGCTGGAGGCTTCAGTTTGAGCCCCAACGTCGTTACGTCCACTCATTATACAGTCTATGTTGTCAACTCCTTCAGATCAGAACTTTGCAGACAGGGTCAATTATTTGGCTACAGAACAATTTTGCATGTGCTCACCAGCCACATGAACGGCTCATCCACAACCAACCAGCGAATTGAGTCCTGATGGTCCGTATTTGGAAAAGGAAGGTAAGTATCCTCCTTTATTATACACACACACTGGCACGCACACACACACAGGCACACACATACATATTTTGACACACTTCAGTCACACATATAAACAAGCACACACATTTACACATCCGGCTTTTTCAAGGGACTTTTGGATTCAGATAGGGGCGTCTGAGATCCGCCCCTGAAGGAGAGGGTCCTGTCAGGATCCTGATTTTGGTTTCTTGGGTTTTGTCTCTGTTTCTGGGTTTTGCTTATTGTTCATTGTGTCCTGTTTACAAATATTCCTTGTGTTAATTTCTTCCCTTGTCTTGTGTTCTGGTTTCTTGTGCGATCAGTTATTCTTGGGTTCCCCTTGTTTCAGTTTGTACCTGCTGCCAGTGTTTCACTTCCAGGTCTTGGGTTTCCCCTCCTGTGTGATTGCCCTCATGTGTTTCAGCTGTGTCATGTATCACACCTGGGTTTGATTAGTCCTTGTGCATTTAATCCCTGTCCTCAGTTCAGTCTGTATCGGTTCTGTCAGCCCCTGTTTTGAGCAAGTTCATCTTTCTTGCGTCTCCCCTGGGTTTTGAATTTTTTCAAGGTTTGGGTTTTGTTTTTCTGATTCCCTTTTAAGGTTTGGGGGGGGGGTTGGTGTTTTTGGGTTCCTTGTAGGATTTTTGAGTTTCGTTTAAAGAAAGACTTTTGGGTAAATCTGCACCCCCTCCTGTTTTCCCTGGTTCTACCCAATAACTGTATATAGAATGGACAGCGTGCTTCCGCCTGTCACCGTTCTACGTTTTTGAAGCCAAAAACCCCCGTTTCTCTAGCCACCATTGTGCAGCCAGAGTCTGCGCAGTAGAGAATTTCCGGTGGAGCCAAGTAAAAAAGAGAAATAATTCATATCCCCGCTAAAAACTACTCACGAACGGCAGCTGTCAACTATCGTAAAACAAAACTTATATTGCGGTTTTTAACTTCCAATAACTAATGAGAAACTAACTTCTCAGTAAAAAAAACACCTGAACACCATGCAGCCAGATGACATCATCATACTACCTTAGTGTAAGGATGAGAGAAACATTTCTACGAGGTATTGTAATTTTTTAAAGTTTTCTCAGCTCATATCTGGAATACATGGGGAGGCGGGGCTTATGACCTATACTGCAGCCAGACACCAGGGGGCGGGGCTTATGACCTATACTGCAGCCAGACACCAGGGGGCGGGGCATCTGGCTGGAGGCTTCAGTTTGAGCCGAACGTCATTACGTCCACTCATTATACAGTCTATGGTTCTACCTCGTGACAAGAGGTTGATATTTTATTTCTTTTTTTTTTTTTTTTTTATTGCTTGAATGTACATAAATGTGATGTCATCTCTTAAACATAGGTTTGGCTCCAGAGACTGCAGACTTCAAATTGAACAAACTGAATTGGATGCCTTTCATAAGTCAAGTCTGGCAGTACTTCCATGTGAGGACCCAGCCATGCAAGAGTAGTTGGACTTTGCTATGGAGCACAATTAAGTACAGAGACCAGAGAACTGGGAGTCTGCAACAGAGTTGTACATGAAGCTTAAAGAAATTGCTCAGTTGTCAACTCATGATCTTTTCCTTCCCACTTTCACCAAGTGCTTGATCATTGGTGCTTTTATCTGTGGTCCTGTCTCCATAGTGATCAATGCCTTTTTTTATCAAGTAAATGGCCAGTGGATGGCTATATCATGAGTTTGCACAACATACAGTCATGGATGAAAGTATGGCACCCCTGGAATTTTTCCAGAAAATAAATCATTTCTCACAGAAATTAGTGCAATTACCAACGATCTTGGTATTCATGTGTTTATTTCTTTGATGTGCAATGAAAAAACACAAAAAAGCTGGAGAAAAAAAACAAAATTGACAGTTTTACAGAAAATGCAGAAAATAGGCAAAACAAAATTGTTGGCACCCTCAACTCAATATTTGGTTGCACACCCTTTTGAAGAAATAACTGAAACCAATCACTTACTACAACCATCAACAAGTGTCTTACACCCATTGACTATATATAGAATGGACAGCGTGCTTCCGCCTGTCACCGTTCTATGATTTTGAAGCCAAAAAACCCGTTTCTCTAGCCGCCATTGTGCAGCCAGAGTCTGCGCAGTAGAGAATTTCCGGTGGAGCCAAGTGAAAAAGAGAAATAAAAATATTTATTTCTTCTTCTTCAGAAGGTTTAGTCTCCTTTTGGCTCTTTCCGAAGTTTCTTATATCCCCGATAAAAACTACTCACGAACGGCAGCTGTCAACTATCGTAAAATGAAACTTATATCGCGGTTTTTAACGTCCAATAACTAATGAGAAACTAACTTCTCAGGAAAAAAAACACCTGAACACCATGCAGCCAGATGACATCTTCATACTACCTTAGCGTTAAGATGAGAGAAACGTTTCTACGAGGTATCGTAATTTTTTTTAAGTTTTCCCGGCTCATATCTGGAATACATGGGGAGGCGGGGCTTATGACCTATACTGCAGCCAGACACCAGGGGGCGGGGCTTATGACCTATACTGCAGCCAGACACCAGGGGGCGGGGCTTATGATCTATACTGCAGCCAGACACCAGGGGGCGG